>JAGTTH010005760.1:0-29614 GCA_022606485.1 Agraylea sexmaculata | reverse complement strand
AAAGCCACCCGGAAGCACCTCATTTTTTATGTCTGTATGAGCCCTATGACAACTCGTAGTTTGACAGTTCATTTGAGAATGACGTTTAGCTCAGAAGATACAGACCGGGTTTTTGCCGATCACTTATCTGATATTTGTCTAAATTTTTACAATACGCTGCCGCCAAAAACAAAACCAAAAAATGATGAATGGACAGTACTGAGCAGCATAATACAAAGTAGAAAAAACAAATTAGAAGTTGTATCTTCAGGTACCGGCTCCAAATGCTTAGGCCAAGGAGAAATGGATCATCGAGGATTTTTGTTGAATGACAGCCATGCTGAAGTTATGGCTCGTCGTGGATTCCTCCGTTACCTTTACGAACAAATAAATTTATGTTTGATTGAAGATAGTACAACAATTTTCACCCGATGTGGAAACACCTTTAAACTCAATGATGATATTGAATTTTATTTCTATTCATCTCACACTCCATGTGGTGATGCATCTATTGTCGATTTGCCCGAAAGGAAAAGGTCAATAGATGAATACAAAACTAGGTACTCCTCTAAAAAAATCAAACTTGATACCGGTGAAGCTAATTCAGTAGAACATGAAGAAGATTTGTCTTTATTGGGTCATTCAAGAACTAAACCCGGACGTGGTGATCCTACCATTTCACTTTCTTGTAGCGATAAAATTGCTCGATGGATACGAGTAGGCGTACAAGGAGCTCTTCTCAGCCGTTTGATTGAACCTATCTTCTTTAAGAAAATTATTATCGGTGGAGGGTGTTCATATTCTTTCGATGCAATGTACAGAGCACTTATTGATAGATCTCCCGATAAAGACAATACTAACTCAAAAATACATTGTACTCGACCACCGATAATGCCATTAATTATACAAGTAGACAAACAGTTTAAATTTTGTAAAATGGAGGGGAAAACACCATCTCCAAACAGTATGGTTTGGTGCAGTACAAAATTCAAGTATGTTGTAGCAATAAATGATTACTTAGTACAATATACTTCTTCAAATTAATATTCAAATGTATTACAGGTCCACAGAAGTTGCTGTTGGTGGAAGACGACTCGGCGCTACTAAAAAACAATATGAAAATATCAGCTCTTCGCTATTGATATCGAAAAAAAATTTATTCATTAGTTTCATCAAAGTGTTAAAACATATAAATTCACATGCAAATGATTTAAATCTTACTTATTCTCAACATAAGTTGTTAGCTTTTGATTATAACAAAAAAACTGAAGAGGTGAAAAAATATTTTTTAAAAGTTAAAAAATCTACTGTATCTTTATCTGAATTTTATGGACTATAATGCCGTTGTTTCAGTTTGAATATAGATTAATCTTTAATACTGTATTTATATAAATCAAATATTTTATAATCTTTATGAAATGTTATTGAAATCGAGCAATCATTAGACACATGAGTTTTTCATTTGATATTTGATTTTTTTTTAACTTTTGTTTGTATTATTTGTTAAAAGCTCTTGTATGAAGATAATTGTTGTCATTATCTGTGATACATCGAAAATGTACACATTTAACTGTAATAAAATTATATAAATATTGTTTGATATTAATATATACAAATAAACTTTATTATAAAAGACTTTTCTTCATTCGTGTTTTAGTACAAATATAAATGAACACTCAGAAAAATTTATAACAATTAAACAAAAATAGACACTTTGGGCCAGTTATCGTTTTCTTTCTATTCAATTAACTTATTTTGGAAATTACTATATTTCGTTGAATTAACCACGCATTTGTATTGTTGCGTTAACAGCCAAATTATGGTAAAATATTTAATTGAAAAAATAATAAAACGTATGATTAAAAAAAACATTCATGTCATATGCGAATTTAAGAAAAACTACATATACATAAACGCAAAAGATTGTAAAAGTAAGTATTTTACACGGAGGCAAGCTTTTTGGCTTTGATACCAAGTGTTTGTTTCCTTTGGAAAATATAGTTTTATTGCCAAAACGATTTGGTTATCTTCGCTTTCAATGGCACTTTTGCAGATTCTGCAACGTCTGTATCTTGTAAAATATTTATACAAATAAAGATCAATTACAATAGATTCCGTATAGAGTTATTACAATCATCGATAATATTATTTATTTACACGAGTTGAACCTGTGTTGGTCACAAATTGGCTCTCAAGACATGGTTTATTCTGCAACGTCAAAACTCATAAATCTTCACGCGCATCTTCCAAACGAGACGATAATTCAACAACCAAACCAATATTTTACTTAACAGATTCAATATAACCGAGAGTTTTTAATACAACACGTGTAAAATCTACAAGTAACATCTTCAACGGAACATTTTAATACATATATAATTTCGTAGATTGTAAATTATATTTTTACAAGGATGCTTCAGAAGATCTTTTCCGTATGACAAAAGATTCACTTTCCAGTATCTGATTCTAGAGATGTATCTGCATTTTTACAGGCCTCAATTTGCATATTTCACAAGTCTAATTCTTTATGCAGTCATTTCTATGGGAAATTGTATACGACGATATTGGACCGAAGGCAGACAGACAACTATACGAACTTTTTTATTGTATCATCAAATTTGCATAAAGGACCAACCACAATGTACAACTTCTAGACTAACTTTTACTATTTAATATTCTTTTTATAATATGAATCTTCCTACTATCGGTAATATATACTCTTTTTAAATATTAAACCTTATTAAAATCAATGAAACAACAATCAACTACATACAAATTACATGTCGAAAGACTATCAAATGTATGGAAATGTATAGCTGAAGGTAAGTAATATGTCAATTATTTATTTGATTATCCCATGTGTTAAAATATATCAACAATTTGTATAAAAATATTTTCTATTCAAGTTTGGATTGTGATTTTACAAGTATAAATATTATTAATTTTACGTGAATAATCGTAATATTTATAAATCTATAATATTGCCTTTTTTCTGAATTAGTAAACTTTAATTTATAAATATACGCTATCGGGGGATTTTTTTATAAATGTTGATATGTTAGACACAACAACGTGCTAAGTCATTATTTGTCGGTAATCTTAACAATTACTAGTTACACAGATCACCGACTTAATAATAACCTTACAATCAAGGAAATCAGAGTAAAGCTACACCAGCATCATAGCTCAGGGGATAAGACGCGTGGTTAAAAATACTCTGGTCATGGGTTCAAATCCCACTTAAGTCAAAAAAATAAATAAATTGAATTGATCTGTTATTACGACCGGGATCTCGGGAATAATATTAATAAAATTCGTCTTGATCTAGGCTTACTCTGACTCCTGTGTAGAAAGGTAAATACTGATTATTAAGTCGGTGACCTGTGTAACTAGTTATAGTTAAGATCACCGACAGACAATTAACACGTTGTTGTGTATAAAAAACCCTTTCAAAAAAGCTTCATGGGGCATAAAAATAAATTCTTTAAAAAAAGCTGGACCAAGACGATGGATCGGGATTTTATTAATATGATTCCCGATAAATAAGTATGTATTTTAACTGTAAGCTATGATATTTTTAGATATAATTTATTATTAAAAAAACATGATTTTTTTGGAATACTTGAGAAATACTCTGCGACTTCACAAAATATTATTATTGAAAAGTTCATCATGTGTATAAAAAATATAGTATTTCATTAGTCCAGCACAGAGTTTACTCAGTATGGAGCTAATATACATTCTCAGTATGTTTAATTTCTCTGTTTTTAGTACAAAATGTATTTATTTTGAAAAGGTTTATTAGTTTGTATGGAGTTGGCTGAAGATGGCGCCATTGTAACAGCGGTGAACTTTCGGTGATCAGGTGTTCGTCCAGTTAGTCGGCTTTTAGCTGTTGTAGAGGAAGGTTGTTCTGTACATGTGTGTATCGTTCGTACTGAAAACATCGCGAAATAAAATCGAGGCTTCTTTGTAGTGCTCAAAATACTTAAGTGAAGTGAGTTCGTAGATAAATAATGGTGATTATCTGCTTGGATTTCACATGTTGAGTGCTGCAAAAGATGCGCTGCTATTCAGGAGAACGGTTGGTTATTTATTTTAACTGATTAAATATAAAAAAAAAATACACACTGCTCAATTATGAAACTTGGAATAACATTTTTAAATTTAGAATTTGTATTAAATTAAAATTGTAAAATTGCCGCAAATTTATATTTTCATAATGCATTATTAATAGAGACATAAAAATATCCTTACAAATAGATTGATTGAAAGTTTGAAAAAATACACTGTTCAATTTTGACACCTGGAATTAATTTCCGTCGATTTTTTTTTATTAAAAATTTATATTTTATAAAAATTGCCTTTGCCGCATATTTCCATATTAATAAAGACATTTTTTTCAAATATTTTAATAAAAAATCCATTACTTATTTATTGTTGGGTTAAAATTAACCACACTCTGTTAATAATCGTTTAAAAATTTATTTTCATTATAATTAAGCTTCAAGGATATGTACGGCCGTATTCAATACAATAATGTAATGAGAATGTGTGCGTGCGGTGCGTATGCGTGTACACCAATACTACCAAGGTCTGGTCTATTCGTACACACACGACTCATTAATTTTAAATCATTTTAGCTCAAATCGACTTTCAATAAGAAACGTATTAAAAAAATTAAAATATATAAAATCTCGAGCAAAATGTAAGGGTATATTTGTTTTTTTGTGGTTTAATCTAAGCTCATGGTACTGTTCATTTAATAAATAATATGAGTGGCGAAACAGACCGGGCCAACCTCAAAAGGAAGTCCAGCTTCGTGATATTATTATAATAGACAGTTGAGTTGTATTGAAATTAATTCAATAATAAGGGGTTTTGGAATCGTACCAAGATATTCTGGTTGACGCATAGTTTGTTGCACTTGGCGTTTGTATTTCATATGAAAAGAAAGAATAACAACGATTTTAATATGAAAAATGTGGCATTTTAATCGTCCGATTGGGTGTTTTGCCAACACTCACTCATAATGGAATTATTGACCGTTTCTATTATTTATAGAATGTATGAAAAAATATATATAAACCTCCTCATATCTCATAACATTAAACAATTACATATCATTATAATAAAACCTCGGCCAAGAGTGTGGAAAAAAAACAGGCTTTAAATTGCTGACAATCGTAGAGCACTTGCATTTTTATTATATTGCTTTATTATTCGGAAAAATGTAATATTTTATTTGAATATTTACATATTAACAGAACAATCTTACAACATGATAATATTAATAAAATAAAATTTCTATTTTCGAAATTTTCATTCAACTTTATAGTTTGTCCCATGAATATAATGTAAAATAATCAAATATTAAAGCAATATTATTAAGGCAATCGTTGCAAAGCTCGAACACTTCAAAGCACTTCATTTCACCCACTTGGATTAGGTGTGTTCATAAATTATGAAAATAATATAATAAATATTACAGAATTTAGGCAAACCAACTAAAGAATTTTATTATAATCAATAGCAGAAACTAAAAATGTTATTTTTGAGGTAATTTGTACGATTTCATAAATTATTTTATTATACTTATGCCTCTTATGACATAAACTTAAATATGATAATATTTACAAAATGTGTGCATAAAATTTATAAAGTAAAGTAGAAAAAAAACAATATAGTTTGAGTACTTAATTCAAAATATCAAATGTGAATATTAATCAGTATTCATCTTACAAATCAGGTTATTCTGATCGATGGGGACTTTATTATAATATAATTTCCCATATAAGTTGCATAAGCCATATTATAAGTTGTAAAAATTCAATAACTACTTAAAATTATGATTAACTTAATCAGTAACTATCTGGTAATGTTATTAATTTATTTAACTTTAAATCTAACAAATCTAAATTGCGATTTACATCACCGACTTTTATTATTTTATTAATTTTCAGATTAATATCCGAAAATTTATAAAATAAATTGTTAACACAAAACATTTTTGAAATTCGCATTAAATTTTATAGATTGTCCCGTGAATATAAAAATTGATGTATGATAAATTGATAACCGTAGATGTATTTCACAAATGAAATAATACAATATTATAAAGCCATTCATTGCATAGCTCGAATACGTCAAATTCCATAGGACTAAGAATTATTATAAATAAACTTACTAATAACTCTCTTGCTTAACCATTAATATATTTAAACGTCCAATCAAGTAATGAAATCTTACGATGAATGTTCAAAAATCATTAGGAATTATGTGAGTATGTCACACAATTTTATGCTGTCTTAATTTTTATCCTGCGTTTTATTGTGGCACTCAAATTAAATTTACGAGTTAAAGTATTGGTTGTCTATGTATATTATTTTCTATGGTGAATTGTGGGAAGCGGTCATCTTGGTTGGATATGGTGGTGACCTCCGACACCTTGTCGTGATTCCAAGACCCCATAAATTCAGATATACTTGCCTGTTCATCACCAGGACTTGCTGTATGTTGTCAACACAATGCCCATCCCATAATCGCAAAACCCATCGCCAACTTACTGATGATCGTCTTCGGTTACAAACGAATTCTCCTCTCCTTATAATGTACATTGTGTTTCCAATACAATAGAAATTGACGCAGTGATTGTTTACAAGAGTAGACGTTTACAGAAAGTGAATAAATAAAATATATCATTGAATTATCTGTCGGTGATCTTAACTATTACTAGTTACACAGGTCACCGTCTTAATGATAACCTTACAATCCATGAAATCAGAGTAAACCTGGATCAAGACCTATCGATCGGGATTTTAATAAAATTACTTGAAATAACCGATCAAATCATTTTTTTTACTTGAACTGGTACTATTTGTAGATTTATAAATAAGCATATGGTATATTTATATAATTAGGATTATTCAGAGTAAAACTCAAAAATATTTTTTTTTGTAGATGCGTTTCTGTGTAAATATTTTAATTTAAAAAATGGATTACGCTTCAGACAAATTACTTTATTGATTTGCTTTCGTCTCCATAAATTGTCATCGTCTTATCTGAAATTAAACGTAAAAAATATACAACATATCATTTCAGGTCAACGAAGTACAAAAATTAAATGAACGGTGTTGCCATACGATACTAACATCATATACTAAATCGATAATAAAAACGGAATGTTCGTTAAATGAAAGCCTAAAATTAATATTTGATGTTCAATTTAAAGCAAGTTTTAAGTTAAGCTAATGAAAAATGAATAATATTGTGTTATGTGATGTTTAGATGAGTTTCATCCAAACCAATCGCATAATATGCCCCAATTTTATAATGGTTTAAAATACGCCACGTGCATGAAACTTATTTTGTGATAATTGGTATATCAAAACGTTTTTTTTTTGTTAATATCCAATTAAAAAATGAATATAATAATCGTCTTTGTTGTTATAATGTGTATGGTGGAAGTAGTTATCGTGCAAAGTTTTCTGCCCACAAAGAACCAATTGAGTTGAAATATTCTAAGCATCAAATAGTCGTTATCTTTCCGTTTGATGTGCCGAACGATGATAAGTGGTCGTTTGTGTGTTTAGATGTCTCTTTGTTGCTTTTGCTTTATAAGTGGACTATTATTTTATATTATTTATCCAACGACTTTGGTGACTAATGCACGTTTGATTAATATTGGTTATTGACATCGTAAGTCAACAGTGTTGGCTGCTGCGGAAGCGGACATAACTTGCATAGGTGACCGCATGTTTTGCCATCGTCAATAGTTCATTTATTATTTGAAATGGGTCATTTGGATTGCAGAAGCTTGTTATATTGTAAGAAGAAGCACGTAGTTTGTAACATTGGCGACTTCCTCCCCTTTGAATGTTTGCCGACGCGACTCGACGACTTATTAACAATCTGCTTGCATACAAAAAGCACATCCCGAATTGAAATATCGACAGCTTATTCAGCGTATGAAACACAAATTTTCAATGAAATAATTTATTTATTGAGGTTGTATTTCATTGTTGATGCAGTAGTCGACATATTCACAACGGACGTAGACATGTTTTGCGTGTGTCGTTAGTACAGACTACCCTCAGGCTGTGCCATCCCCGATAGGGTTGTCGGGAATATTTGTAATTTAATTATAATACAATTACTGGTAAAAATTAATATGTAGTGGTTGGCGTTGAGGAAAGGCCTCTATTTATAATAAAAATAAATTTTATAGTTTGTCCCATGAATATAATAAGTATGATAAGTGTAGATGTACCTATATCATAAAATGTTTTGTGGAAATATCAGAGAGTTGAAGTAAATTAAATAACCATCCCCATATCGCATACCATTAAACAATGATTATTATTATAATCAAACCTCGGCGAAGAGGGTGAAAAAACAGACGTTCAATTGACGACAATCGTAGAGCATTTCGCTTTTGCATTTTTATTCGGTAAAATGTATAATTCGTATATCATATAATGTTTTGTGGAAATATCAGAGAGTTGAAATAAATTAAATACCCATCCCCATATCGCATACCATTAAACAATGATTATTATTATAATCAAACCTCGGCGAAGAGGGTGAAAAAACAGGCTTTTAATTGACGACATTCGTAGAGCATTTCGCTTTTGCATTTTTATTCGGTAAAATGTATAATTCGTATATCATATAATGTTTTGTGGAAATATCAGAGAGTTGAAGTAAATTAAATAACCATCCCCATATCGCATACCATTAAACAATGAGTATTATTATAATCAAACCTCGGCGAAGAGGGTGAAAAAACAGGCTTTCAATTGACGACAATCGTAGAGCATTTCACTTTTGCATTTTTATCTCGAGCCTCGAGAGACTTTTTTAAACACACACTTTTTTGTTTTATTTTTAAGAAACAACAAGGTGTTATCATTATCAAATATATTTTTACCGATTATTACAAATTTTATATTTTATACATAACAACGTGTTCATTCATTGTATATCGGTGATTTTAACTATTACTAGTTACACAGCTATTTACCTTACAATACAGGAAATCTATAACTTAATATTATATGCCTAATATTCAAAAAGTCGGGCTACAGCTGATATTTAATTGAAATATTAAACTTTGACGAAATATATTTAATTTATGACTAATTTTGGGAAGAAAGTAGAAAGAAAGAATCGATTTTTAAAGAGATTATTTTTTTATATATATATAAATTTTGGATTTTTTAGACACAACAACGTTTTAATTATTAGTCAAACACATCACCGACCGCCTCAGTATTTACCTTACAATATAGGAAATCAGAGTACACCTGAATCAAGATTAAGATTTTATTAATATTATTCCCGATCTAATAAAGTTGTAATAACAAAATATGATTTTTTACTTAAGCTGGATTTGTTTCCATAACCACAGTACATATTTGTAGCCATGCGCGTTATACCAATTATGATAAATAAAATATTAGTCTTTTTTTAAAAAAATGCATTAAATTTCTACCGCGATAAGAGTAATTCTAACAACTAAAATATTTTTCTTGGAAATTCGATATTGATAAGATAACAAGGCGTGTCTTTAACACGTGGAAAATGTGTCGCATTATTAAATTGTTTCGCCGCTCGTCAATCAATCAAAATGAGAATCCACCCTTGAGATTTGAAAAAGGCGATCGGATTAGTAATTTATTATTCAAATTATTCGCTCGTTAATCGAATAAGAGTGAAAACCCTGAAAGTAGGAGGGTAGCAAAGCAAATAATCGTGGCTATAGGACAAAAGCTTTTTGTTCGACCAACGTTATAACAATGTTTGACTCTAGCTTTATTTAGTCAGTACGGATGTGTGCTTAATTGCGCCACACTTTTAGAACAACTGCTCTATTTTACAACGACTGCCTTGTCATACCAATTTAAAAAAAAATGTAATAAATATTTTTATACGGAAAATATGTATATTATCGTCGATAGCGCATTATCTGTGCCTGTAAATAAATCGGCAAGATCAAAAAAAAAAATCATCGATACCTAATAGCTTGGTTATCGTTTAGCTGTCGGACTATAATAAATAATTCATTTAAAAAAAAAATATATATATTCCAATAAGAAAATTCTATTATTTTGAAGTAAATTTATATTTCTGAAGACTGTAAATATTTATATTAAATAAAACAATATACTTATTTTTTATATAGAAGTTGCTTCTACATGTGGGTTTTTGTATTTTTTTGCCATAAATTATGTTATGACTTATATTAATAATTTAATTACCAATTGATTGTACTCCGTATTAAAATAAGTAAAAGACTTAATATTGTAACATCTAATTATAATGTATCAACACATTATATGTAAATTATATTTAATAAAGAAATTGTATAATAAATATAGAAGTATATTTCAAGAAAAACAGAATATTTCAAGGTTAAAAATATATCTGTATTTTATATATACGCATTTTTGGAAATTGGTGCTCTATTTTAATATTACACTTTTAAAATAGAGCACCAATTTCCAATAAATCAGCTTACTCAAAAATCATCTTACAGACCAAGAAATCAGAGTAAATTTTGCATAAAATCAATTGTCAATCTCCCTGTCTTATAATCGATGAAATAATAATTTTACACCACAAAACTAGGAATTCGATCAGGATTTTATTAATATTATTCTCTATATTTTTTATGCTTAAACCCATGACTATAGTATGTTTTTATAGACACTCGTGTTATTCCCTATTATTCTAATTAAAAATAAAGAATTATATAAATAGTTATATAGTAAGCGGTGACACAAACTGTGGTATTATTTAATATTTAAATATTCTCACTGATCAATAATCCAACCTATAAAATACGCTTAAAATTAAACATTTTGTCGTGTATTTAATAATACTTTAACGTGGTTTTTCTTGTTTTGACTTTATCGATGAATCGCCACGCAGACGCCAATGAGGGGTGGCTTTTTTAATAATTCGGTTGGGCTTTTAAAATTCCTCGCTCGAATAATAATATTATAAATAAGGAGAATGGGGATAAGGGGGCACGGCTAAGAATAAATAATATAGTCAAATCCAACCAAAACAAATTAGAGAATTGGGGGGGTGGTGTGAAAATTAAGGTGATATTATTAATTTATTTGGGATTCGCACACTTCGACTCCATATTGTTTTTGCATACAACTATAATAATTACACACATATTCTGGTTTGTAGGGGTGTAGTTGTTATTGGGGGTTGGCAATTAGGAATTCATGAGGCTACTGCCTTAAGCCAACACCCCTCGACTAAATCTACCACTGGCCAATCAAACTCTTCGGGGGACTGACTCACTTCAATTCTAACTTTTCACACAAATTATACCACGTCATGCTCGAAATATTATTAAGAATGCCATAAGTTTCGCCCTAATTAATTTACAAGACTGTAGCTCGAATGGGACATTCAAATATATTTGTATTTAATAACCCCTATAATGGATTCTCAATCAATAGGGAAGAAGCATACTTTATATATTTTAAATCAATTATTAAATATCTATTGCATATTACATACACAACCTAACAAGAGTAAAATAAGCAATTATTTTTTTATACAAGTCAAGAATTTTTAAATTGATTTGATCGGTTATTACGACTGGGATGGAATATTAATAAAATCCCGATCGATCGTCTTGATCCAGGTTTACTCTGATTTCCTGGATTGTAAGGTAAATACTGAGGCGATTATTAAGTCGGGCAGAGCCGCTCTGTCGGTGGGCTGTGTAACTAGTAATAGTTAAGATCACCGACAGACAATTAACACGTTGTTGTGTATAAAAAACTCTCTCAAAAAGACCCTTTCTAAAAATAAAAAAAGCTCCTCGAAGCGTAAATAAATATATAATATATAAATAAAATTATACCTGTAATTATTATTTTTGAATATTTTAGTCTCATTGGACAACACTTATGACCCGTATATAATTTCGTGTACTCCATACATTAATAATGTCTCCCTATACTTAATATTATATGCCTAATATTAAAAGAGTCGCGTGTTTCATATCACATACGGGCTGATATTTAATTGAAATATTAAACATTGACGAAATATATTTAATTTATGACTTATTTTTGGAAGAAAGTAGAAAGAGCGAATCGATTTTTCAAGAGGTTACACCTTTTTTAGACACAACAACGTTTTAATTATTAGTCACCGACTTAATAGTCGCCTCGGTATTAACCTTATAATACAGAAAATCACAGTAATCTTGGATCGATCGGGATTTTATTAATATTATTCCCGATCTCCCAATAAATAATTATGTTTTTCAACTATAAGCTACTAAAACTGTTGTTAATATTGAATGTATGTATATATAACTCAAAATTTATTAATTAAAAAAAGAAAGATTTCTTTGGAATACCCAAGTCATACTCTGCGCTCTTTCAAAATATTGAAAAGTACATCATGTGTACCAAAAATATAGTATTTACCAATCAAATCAAAACCCAAGACCACAGTATTTTTACCCTTATCCCCCTAGAGGTGGTTAAAATATAAATACAAGCCTTACTTAATAGCCTTGTCAAATTAGGAAGAAAAAGGGACAAACCTCGGAATTTTGCATACTTAACGAAGTTTTTCGAGGTCACGATAATCAGTTTTTCACGATTATCTCGGTTTCTATAGCTCTAATGATGTACATACATATTATAAAAAATGTAATACATTAAATTTATGACAGATTTTATTTGAAAACATTTTTGATACACCTCACCGTTTTTGAGTTAGCGAGTCCTAGCGCCATACTATAGAGATATTCAAAAAATATATGTAATCTTTGAATTATCAATATTTTTTAAATTCAAAAACATACAAGTGGCTGGAATTTTATCCACTAATAATATAAAGAAATTAGCAAAGGGAATTCATCATCGACTTATTTCGAAATATTTGTTCTAATTAATAAATATATATCATTTTTATTCACACAACCAATATATATGTATGTATTGGCTCCTCTTTTAAATGGGGATTAAATAGGGCTCCTCTTATTTTGTCACATAATATGTATATTCGCACCTCGGAGTTTTGAATAATGCAAATTCAGGAATGATTGCAGTGTATGCGATTAGGTCGGGAACGTCAAAAATAATAAGGGATGAATGTGGCGTTCTGTTAGGGTTTTATTTAAATGAATCAAAGGAATCCGTAATTGGCCTCGTGGAGTGCCACATCACCCTCTCTTATTTATTATTGAACAACTTAGGGTTATGACTTGCATACCTTTAGCTTACAAAACTATATTTTGACGACAAACTCTATTTCGAATCGAATTATTCATTCGCACCCTTCGCCACAACCTTCATTTAATAATAACAACTCTGGATGTGAGCCTTATTATATTATATTATACTAGGGTAATTTTAATTGAAATTTTCAAATTGTTAATGTTTTTTATGTTATGCTTGGTTTTTAAGTTAGACGGTAATCAGTTGTTTATTTTTTCATAGTAAATTATAAATATAATAATTTAATACAATACTCACAATATTTAACAATAGAGTTTCCCGAAAAATACTGTACTTTGAGATCTATATCTAATATTATTTTGAAATTAGTTTAATATTATTATCATTAAAATACCCGTTTTGAGATATTAGATATGTATTAGTAGAATTGTAGTAAAATATTATTCTTTCATCTGGTAACACTGATGGTTGATTGATTGATCCGTACAGACATATAACATACACACACGTTCAACAATTATAGATATGATATCCTGGCTCGGAACTATAATATTATATTTTAAGTTAAAAATACATATAAATGCTTGGGTGATTATATTTTTACTAGGGTAATTTTAATTGACATTTTCAATTTGTTAATGTTTTTTTATTGTATGCTTGGTTTTTTAATAGGACGGTAATAAGCTGTTTAATTTTTCATTCAGAAGATGTTTGAATTTCGAAGTAAATTATAAATAAAATAATTTTTATGTGATGGCAACACTCATCACAATATTTAAAAAGCGAGTCTCCCGATTTAATACTGTTTATTGAGATTTTTAATTTATTATGCATTATTATTTTGAAATTGATTTAATGTTATTATAATTTAAATACACGTTTCGAGATTTTAGATATGTATTAATTGTAGTAAAAAAATTATATAAAATATTATTCTTCCATCTGGTAACACTGCCCGATAAATACTGTTTTTTTGAGAATTGTCCTTTAATATGCATTATTATTTTAATATTCTTATCATTAAAATACCCGTTTCGAGATTTTAGATTTGTATTAATTGTAATAAAAAAATATATAAAATATTATTCTTCCATCTGGTAACACTGATGGTTGATGGATCTGTACAGACATATAACATACACATACCTTAGACATATATATATATATATATATATATATATATATATATATATATATATATATATATATATATATATATATATATATATATATATATTATACGAACGCTTTTGACTATTCGACGATGGTGATCATTTTATCAAAATATTTTTTTATTATATTTGTGGACCAATTCTTTAGATATAACCAATAATATCCCTTCCCGAAATTCTCTTTAAAATGTCTAACACATAATGGATTAAATTTTTATAAGGTGGCTCTCGCACCGCTACATTAAGGCTCGTTGTTTTTCTCAATAAACTGAGCTACTTAACTCTAGAATCAAACGCTGAATTTGTGTGCAATCAATTGATTAAACTATAATATTAGATTAGAGATTAAAAATATATATTTTAATACGAACGCCAATGAAAGATTTTTATATTATTTGTAGAGCAATTCCTTTGATATAACCACGAAATATTTTTGTTATACACACAATGGATTGCACTTTTATAAGGTGGCTCTTGCAACACTACATTAATAAAATTAATTTATGCTTAAACAATTGATTAAAATATAATAAGCTTAAAGGGAATGTTTTAAATGCTCGGTAATTTCATATTCTCATTATACTAAAAGCTAATAAAAAAATGTGTTGTGTGAGTAATTGTATTATGTAATCAATCACATCCATTCCCGGAATTTTCTTTAAAATAACTCAATGTTTTTCATACACACAATGGATTGCGCTTTTATATGATGGCTCTTGAGTTAGGTAGCTCACTATTTAATAAAAGCATACATACTCTTGTAATACATACATAGAATAAATTTTTGGGCAAACAATTTATTAAAATATATAATAAGTTTAAAGGAAATGTTGTAAATGCTTTATTATTAAGTGATTTCATATTCTCAATATACCAAAAGCTAAGGATCAAATGTGTTGTTTGTTTATAATGTTTGTGGAGCAATTCTTTGATATAACCAATCAAATCCATCCCCAGAATTTTCTTTAAAATAACTCAATGTTTTTATCATACACACAATGGATTGCGCTTTTATATATGGTAGCATACACATATTATTTATACAAAAAATAAAGATAGATTGCACTAAACATTGAGCTGATTTAAAAGCATCAAGAAATGATTGTAAAATAATAATTTTGATTTGTTTGAAAATAATCTAAATATGTGTATTTGGTTAGCCCTGGTTATAGAATAGAAAGCACCCTCGTTCAGATTCAGGTATAGTAGTCTATTAATATTCAGTACCTCGTCGAGTAGGCCTAGCAGATTTCAGGAGAAATTTATTGCCAACTCACTAATGATGAAGATATGATGAATATAACATACGCAAACTCCCCGCACTAGCGCATAAGATATACTCTAATTAATATTAAAAATCCGGGGGAATGTATGGATGTGTGGCAAATGTGGTGACCACATGTTTGTGTACCCAATTAGGGAGCCAAACTTGGGGTGGATACTATCTGCCTCTTTCATTTAATTAAGGTCACCGCATTCCACACAAGGAGCCTCTTGTTAGGAATACTGCACGTCCAGGTGTTGGGCTTGCGACACTCGATACTACACTTTAATTAGATCACCTGCCGACTAATATGATGAAGTATATTCCTCGAGGAAATCAGACCGAAGAATAATTCTTCAGGGAAGCATATCTAACGAGACGTGCCAGCGAATGGAAATATTTACAATATGAACAACAACAAAAAATCGCTAGTCTAAACTAGTTTGTTTTTTATATGCTCTCGGTCAGTTTTTTGCGAATTCCCGTTCTTGGAATAGAGGACTCCTAAAATGATTGTTATCGCGCTTAAAGCGACCAACCCTTTTGCAAATGGGCCATGGTAGACGAATGAACCACAAAGCTTGTATTGAGAGAGGATGTTGATCTCAACAAGATAACTCTTATATATATACACTTTTAGCCTTTCAAATCTATCGTGAATAACTCGTCAATAACAACCAACTAAACTAATATATTTATTTTATCACCAGACCTAATATAAGGTACACATCACAAAGAAGTCCACGAGGACATTAAGTTAAAAATGATCAAAGCAAATATCGCAGATTTTAGTAATAAACATTACACTTTAATGACTAACTTTCCACCCAATTATAAGACATGTAAATAAAATCAAATATGATTCGAGGGAACGCAATTGATATCATTAGAAAATTAATTTAATAACTTTGAAATTATTGACTTGATTCAAATTTGGTTTTACCCAATCAAACTGTTATTTAGTTTTAAGCATAATACTTTGTAATTGTTTTTTGTTTATTAATCTTCATATATGTAAATGGTTTTTTTATTTTTTTTAAATTTAATATTAAGTATCTCTAATATCACATAAAAATGTTATTCTCATATTAGTTATGGGTAAAAAGATTTATATATTCTGTACACCTAAGTCTAATTCATTAGATGTTTTGTATTATATGAACAATTTATAATACAAATTTTATAAAGAAATTGTAATATAGACCTAGTCCAAGTGGGTGTAATGAAGTGATGTATTCGAGCTGTGCAACTATTTACTTATTCTATTATTTGATTATTCTATTATTTTATTTCTGATATTTATAAGTACATTTTTCCACATAACAAAAATTTAAGCCGTTTTATCACCCCCTTGGCCGAGGTTTCTTTATCACATACCATCACTCCAATATATTTGATTTTAAGATTTTAATGCCATCCAGTGATAATTTTTTTAAATAAATAAATGTAAACCCATTTCATATAGGTTACATTAAATAAATGTAAATAAATAATATAAAAACAGTATTTTTCTCTTCTGTAAAAGTGGTGAAGATGATAATCAAATCATTGATTATATTAAGAGTTCTCACTTTATAACAAGAGGAAGCTCAATGTCTTTTTTTGGAAATCCACCCCCTTTTTCAGCCCATTGATGTAGAAATATTTTATATATTCTTATTTGAGAAACAAAAAAATAAATTAATAAAATTCCTATAGATGTAAATTCAAACGATGCATAATTTTTTAATACTACTCGTGTGATTATTCAAATTAGTTTTTTGTATGAAAGATGATGTTTGTGGATATTTCAACCAAAGAAGCAGATGTCTGCTCTTTTTTTTGTTTTTCAAACATTATTATCATACTTTTAATTAGTACGGTCGCCTAAAGCATATCAAAGAGGCTTAAATTTTTTGTGTTTTTATTCTGATTTGTGTTTCACACGACATTTCCGAGAATCGGACATAAATCTCGTGCATTCCGTTCTTTAATAATAGCCAATTAGGCATTTTTTTGATATAAAAAAAACCTTTCTGTCGCAAGATAATCGTAAGTGCATTTAAAAGCGCCTTAATCGAATTAAACGGGAAGAGGCTGACGTCTAAATATATCCAATTTAGATTAATTATCGAAATGGATGCACTTCAGATTTTCCACGTAGTACCTGCTATTCGATTATTTTATTTTATCACGAAAATTATATATTCAAAGTAGAGTTGGATCGGAGCCAGTTGAGTGACTTACTTTCCTTATAAATAAATGCACGAGAAATCCCTTTACAGCAAATTACTTATGTAAATTATAGACGAAAACACGAGACGCTTTTAATCTAGAATAAATATAATATTTACTGCGGCAAGTGACTGATGTCAAATGCGATCTTCTAAATTATATGGTTTATATTTTTTGACCTTCCAGGGAGATGTTTTTCCTTTTTTTCAGGTAGTCACATCAAATAAGTGGGTGAACTTTGTTATTTTGTAGAGTGCAATCAGCGAACCAAAAAGAACCTTCCGATATCTCGTTGGTAGATTTGCGGATTAGACTTATAACAAAGCAGGGATCCTACTTATATACATATAAGTATAAAAAAATCAAAGATATGAAGGGAAAAGGGGAAAAATCCGTTTCGGAAAGGATGGAATGAAATGTATTCAAAAAATAACGATTGCTACTCCGCATTTGAATTGTAAAGGCTTTTCTATTACTACTATTATAGGCGTACTTGTTTTATAGACTTTTACTATGAACCACAATAATACGTATTTGTACATTCCACATTTTAAGCTGTTTAAGTAGTTTTTAGAATGCAAGGGCAAGAGAAGGCAGGGTAGACCCAGGTTAAGATGGGGGGACAAGTTCTATAAGGTTGTTAGGACTGAGGATTTGGAGTGCTTATGATGATGATCGTCATTGTTGAAATGCGAATTAAACATTGAATATTCGTGTATGGGTCTTTGATCGCGGGGGACGAACAAACAATAGTGAAAGAAACCCCCTCTTTTCATACGAAATTTCACTATTGAAAAAAATTCGAACAAAGAACCCGGGCTATGGGGTTGCGAACCCTCATTTCTACCACCTGATCAAACATATTGTAGACTCACATATTAAATCACCGATGGGATTAATTTGGCGGTATCGATCACATTTTCAATATTTATTCTGTCTGCAACAAAAAAAATAAAAATTTGATTGAGTATAATAATACCTCAGGTGGTAAAGCTAGTGGTTACAAATACCGGTGTTATGGGTTCAAATCCCGAACAAGTAAAAATTTTTTTACAGAGATCGGTAATAACATTAATAAAATCCCGATCGACCGTTTTGATCGAGGTTTACTCAGATTTCCTGTATTGTAAGGTAAATACTGAGGCCATTATTAAGTCGGTCACCTATGTAACTAGTAATTCTGTGGATTACTCAGTAGTGTTTCTGTGGATTACTCAGTAGTGATTTTCACTTGAGCATTGTGTACGTTATATGTATAAATATTTTATTATTTTTTAATTAATAATAAAAAAATATTAATTATTTATTAAGCTTATATTTGCGATACCCTACCACCCCCTAAAATATTCTCAGTTAGTTCAAGTCCATCCTGTATAAATAAATAAATATCTGATGATGAACCTAACCTAACCCACATCAGGTATATATAACTATTTAATTTATTTTATTTATATGTTATATTAATGTTGCTGTATGATGGTAGAATAGAATGATATGTAAAGAGTTGAATACTTGAAAGCCCCTAATTTATGGTGAATATGTCGAGATCACGATTGGACACGCTTCAGGTTTTTGCTGTGTATGGCAATCACAACCCCAACCAACCCCATACTTTATATGCCCACTTCAAAAAAAAAACCAGATACACTCCTCAACTTATTCTCCGTAGATTCAATAATGAAGAACATCTCCTATTCATAAACAGTCTGTCGGGATAACTCGATAATCTGGAAAGCGCTGGGGAAGCTCATTTATTATATTCGTATGAAATCATTTTTTCCTTTGAGTGTTTGCAATCGTATAAAGCATTATTGATAGTCTTATTTATAACACAATGAAAGTCTCTTTCCCTCTAAACCAGTAGTAATTGACATCCTGAAAGTGGATCAATTCTAATGGATCCACGTACTTTTACCAATAATACACCATTGACTGCTCCATATCAATATATTATACTAGGCTAATAAAATAAAATAAATAAATATGGGATGCTACACAAATTATCATCGACCTTCCAAACCTTAGGGGCTATTATAAATAAGTAGGGTAATTTTAATTGAAATTTTCAATTTGTTAATGTTTTGCTTCGTTTTTTAATAGGACGGTAAAAAGTTGTTTATTTTTTCATTCAGAAGATGTTTGAATTTTTATAGTAATTTATAAATAAAATAATTTAATACGGTTTTCATATGATGACAACAATCATCACAATATTTAAAAAGCGAGTTTTAAATACTGTTTATTGAGAATTGTCATTTATTTTTATTTTGATATTAATTTAATGTTATTATCATTCAAATACCCATTACGAGATTGTATATATGTATTAATTGTAATAAAATAATTATATAAAATTTTATTCCTCCATCTGGTAACATTGTCTTTCATGCGTCACTCCGTTATGAATATTATTTATAAAATATTACAGTTTACGATTAAATACCTTCTATTGACAGATACATGAAATGTGTAATAGATAATAGATAAAGATACATAAGTTGCTGGTCAAATAGGACCATTTTACTATTTCTAAAAAGTATCATTGAATAGGTTAAATGATGTTTTAAAATGAACATTTTTTCAACTTCATACATTCCGAACCCATTTCTCATATAATATATATTTTAGATATGTATTAATTGTTGTAAAATAAATATATAAAATTTTATTCCTCCATCTGGTAACATTGTCTTTCATGCGTCACTCCGTTATGAATATTATTTATAAAATATTACAGTTTACGATTAAATACCTTCTATACATGAAATGTGTAATAGATAATAGATAAAGATACATTAGTTGCTGGTCAAATAGGACCATTTTACTATTTCTAAAAAGTATCATTTAATAGGTTAAATGATGTTTTAAAATGAACATTTTTTCAACTTCATACATTCCGAACCCATTTCTCATATAATATATATTTTAGATATGTATTAATTGTTGTAAAATAATTATATAAAATATTATTATTCCATCTGGTAACACTGATGGTTGAGGAAGCTGTACATGTAACATACACACCTTAGACGATTATATATCTAATTGTTTATGGAAAAACTATTTTACTATACGTTTTACTGAAAAGTCCATTCACCTGCACTAAAACACGTTGGCTTTTACATGTGTATATAGCTTTATTGTCAACAAGAGTATGTATTCTGAATAGCATAAAATGGATGTCACTTAAAGATTGTTCATAATTGCAGTCTTTGGTTGTGCTTTTAAGCCCCATCGAAAGCTTTCTATTCGATGACGGCACTTTAGCGGCTTCACAGAACAGGGAATGGGTTAAATAATTGAAACAAACCATACAATAGAACCTCTACTGTGTTCCATAGTCCAGACATCTCTTACATTAGTCCAGACAATGGACATACTCTCACACTGAGCTAATCGTCAATGCACTGGGAAATTCTATACAATATTTTAACCGGCAACTGTATGTTGCTTTAAAAAAATATCACTCGCAAACTAATGTCTCTCATAATTCAAACGTCTCGTTATTGAAGATCGTGTCGGTGAGAATTTTGATTGTTTTTGCATTGGAATTCTAAAAATACTGAAGACGTATGTACATTATATAGGAGGAAATCGTTTGATCGGGAACAAGAAAGCCTTCAATTTTATATTATCGGGGTTAAAAGTAAACTTGGACCGGTTGCCAACGACGACCACCTGAATATGAACGTGTGTGTGTGTATATTTAAAATCGAGGGGAGTTTTTTCATAATTAATTCATCAATTTTGTAAAGGAGGGCCACATTTATATCGACGACAATGGATTGAAGCCGACGGGGGACCGGTTCACAATAACATACTCAAATTAGACAGATTTCAATGAGAGTATTGAAAAATAATTTATATATCCCGAATAATACATGGAACATATCAACAGGAGGCTATAAAATTTTAAAATTATATTAAAGTGTATTATCCTAATGTAAGATACCAATCATATCTAGCTGGATTCGAACCCGCCTCTCCTGGTATAGCCCCAGTCGCACTTAGGGCAGGTTTCTTCAACCCGTGTTAAATCGTGTGCTACGTGGCAACAGATTGTACGAATCTCGTGTCATATACAAATATTCCGTTTCTTGAAACCGTGTTAAAGCTATATGAGTTCGTCACGAAACTGGAATGGAGGGGGGGAAATATAGCACGAGCTCGAGATTTAGCTATGGCACATCGATATCCTTGAGCTAGGATTTGATCGCTGGTAGCACGAGCTACATCTTTAAGGAACGCCTTTAGCGCGTAAATCGGCGAGTGACACTAGCTCGAGATTTAACACGGGTTGAAGAAACCATCCCTTATCCTCTATGCTACTGAGATACTTTATCAAACTTCATCCCTTTAATACACTTTAATTGTTTTTTGTTCGATTACATAGGGTCAGTTTCTTCAAGTCGTGTTAAAATCGTGTGCTACATGGCAAGAGATTGTAGGAATCTCGTGTCATATACAAATATTCCCTTTCTTCAGCGCCTGTCAAAGCTATAGCCGAGCGGTTCTGATGTGTGTATCGGAAGCATTCAAGAGAACTTGCATACAGGCGAATCGAGCCAAAGCGACGCCTTCGGCACGAAACTGGAATGGAGGGATATAACACCTGGATATCGGCGAGCTAAGATCTGACACTTGCTACATCTTGAAGAAACGCATTTGCGCATTGGGAGTGACACTATCTCGAGATTTAACACGACTTGAAGAAACCGGGCCTTGGTGTTGATTATTGCAATTCAGCAATATTTGTGTTAAAACTCGGGATCTTTATGTTGCGGGATATATTTTTATAAAATCAAATGAATATTTAATGATAAAAAAAGAGTGTAGAATAACGGGTTATGCCCTTTGGATATAATATCCACATATCCCACTAAGTACATATCGAGTTTCGCGACCTGTCACTTCAAATAAGACATTTAATACACGATGTGAATATGTTAAGCCCGTTTTATAATATGCTGAGTTATTATAATTTGCATCGAGCTAAAAAAGGGGTGGTCGGACGTACCCACCCTTAACACACTTCAAAAAACTACAATGGGGTACTTTAAAATGTACGCCGTGTGCCTACAAAAGAACTAATTAAATTTCGGCTTTTGATGAGCCGATGTTTTTTTTATAATAATTGTTTTTGTACGGTAAAAAGACACGTTGACGTTTGACTGGCGTGCTTTCGACTTGGCTCAAATATAATTTTGTCACCGTGGAAATCCAATAATGATTTTAACACGTCGCTCAATTAATATAGTTTTTTTTTCTACTTAATCTGTGTGTGAAGTCACATAATAGTTTCGTGTCGTAAACGTGTTTGGTTATATGAAAATCATATTTGGAAGCGTTGTGAATGCAGCTCGTTAGCGGTGAGAAAAAGTCGATTCAATGGGAAGACTACGACTATGTCATCGCTTTTGTATTGTATGTGACATATGTCCATAGTCACGACAAATACCCACTCAAAATAAAATGGTAATTGACTAATAGTTGCCCACGTGAACGCCGACTGAAATTTATATATTTTTTCAAGACGCTTTCTAAAGAGTAAACCTCCTTAAACATCGCCGCCCATTTATTATAACAAAGTATGGGCGCGCTTCTTTTGAATCTCCGACCCTCCATTGATGATGTCTTTCATAAAATAATATAAAAAAGTAGAATGAGAGTCGTTTTCTATGGTTTTCAGGATAAAGAGGGCAATGGAAATTCCTTCACGACTTCAGGTCGTACCCTTTTTACCCCACCTCCGCTATTAATAAATCAAGCCTCATACAAAAAACAGAGCTTCGTAATAATCGCTTAATATACGCACTTATCTATTATAAGGGGCCACGCCATAGAAAACTTCGAAAAAGAAATTATTAATATATGTCAACCGACGAATAATGTTCAAGAAATTATATCAATATTACAGTGGGAATATATTTATACTGATTAAAGAATTCCATGCATGTATAAATATAAAAAAGGTCTACGTTAGAACAAGTTAATTTAAAAAAAAATATAATAATTAATACCTTTACATATGCAAATAATAAGTGAACTTTCAATCATTGAGAATACATATTTTAAATCCTAATCTATATATTTTTTTCCGCTAAGAATAATAAGCTATTGTTAGTCGATAATTTGTTAATTTATAGTTCAATCGATACCCAAACTGTGTGTGAAGTATTATTTAATTTAATTATAGTTGCTTATTTTTTTGCGATAAACTTCCCCTTAAAAATTATCAATAAATTTAAATCTATCCCGTATATTAATCATCTGTATTCTAAAATCAACATTAAGATGATTGCTAAATAATTTTTTTATCAGTAATGAAAAACTTATCCACAAGTTTAATATTTAAAAAAATTTAGGAATTCTAAATTTTAGGAAAGACGAAAATAAATATGTTTTAATATATTGTGGTGCAAACGTAGGTTAGGTTAGGTTTGGCCTTTACTTAAGTGTACAACTGCATATTTAACTCATTTTATTGTAGATACGTTTTTGTGCTAATAAACCTATCTTGGAATATTGAAGGCAGTGTTTGAAAAGTATGTATAATTAATTTCGAGTTTACGACGTCGCGTACAAAATGGGGTGGTATAAAAATTATATGAGCTGAACAATGGTGAACTTTTTCTTTTACTACCGGTAAATAAAAAATACGATCACAATACACATTTATTTATTTAATGTATGGCATATGAGATGTTTCGCGCAAAAGAAGACTAGGCACGATTTGGAAGCCGATGTAATTTATTCAAGGGAAAAGATTTCTATTTAAGATAAAGGATAAGTCGTTTGGTAGAACCCTCGTTCCCATTTTTGGAAGGTGGTTGGCGTCCATTAATCGATTTAGTCTCATTGATGAAAAAGACTCATCACCGCTTGCCAGCTGTGCTCTTCTTTGAATTAAACCAATCGAGATTGTACCAAAAATGTCCACTGGACTTTTATAACAAAACTACAATGCAAGCTCATTTATCGATTATACTTGGTGTAATAATATGTTGATTCATGATTGGGACTTGTCATATCGCCCACATTGTATTTTCAACTACACTTTCATCACGATTCCCGGATTTGACCATTTAATAATCAACATATGATCAAAATAGATTTTATACAAATTCGGAACAAAATTATTTACACAGAAAAAATAAATTAATCTGGTAGTAAATTATTAATACAAATAAATAAAAGTTTAATATAGAGTTAAGAATATCGATACAGGTTTATATATTTTTTTAAATAAAATGTATTTATTATTTATTTATTTATATACACCCCAAAATGTTAAGAATTTCGTTTCATACATATTTTAAATATTACCTGTCGGTGATCTTAAATATTACCGTTACACAGGATGTCCGACTTTATAATTTACCTTGCAATCCAGGAAATCAGAGTAAATCAGGGATTTTATTAATATTATTCCCAATCTCCTAGTTAAAATCCTAGTTTTCCAATCTCAATAACCGATCTCATCATTTTTTTTAAATTCTAGCGGGATTTGAACCCATAATCACAATTTTTGCAAATATCCTCGAGCGCTTCAATCCTGTTCGAATGAAATCATCGGAAAAATATAATTAATTAAAAAAATGTTAGGACAATTAGACGAATTTGAAAGCTTTTGATTCTGTTTGATTGATTGTTAAATAGTGCACTATTTGTGAATTTAAAATGAAGATAAAGAGAGCATTACACTAAAACGACTAACTTCCCGACTAACCCAATCATAAGATATGTAAATAAAACCAAATATGCCTCGAGAAAACGTATATATATATATATATATATATATATATATATATATATATATATATATATACATATATATATATATATATAGTTATATATATATATATATATATATATATATATATATATAAATTAAGTTTTTATAATTGGCGTGATTGAGAAGTCCTGCTATTCATAAACTAACAATTGCATTTTTAACACGTTGTAAACGTGAATTTTTCTTGAGCTAGTATATATATATATATATATATATATATATATATATATATATATATATATATATATATATTTATATATATATATATATATATATATATATTTTTGCTTTTTGCTTTAAATTAACACATATATACGTATATCGTCTATGGTGGGTAATTAATTTATTTTTTAAATCATCCCAAAGGAAATACATATATGATAATTTCTTTTTCATAGAACATACATGATATTGGTTATTATTTATGATTCCCGGCATAGCATCTCTTCTGTATGTTCAATACAATACGTGCAAATTACATATGCCTGATCGTTACTTCTCGTAAATCAGTTCGATACGCCGGCGTTCAGTTCCATTATATTAGAAAACGGAATATTATGTATTGTAACTATGACAAGAGCACAGAATCAATCCATTGTTGTATTGCAACAAGTAGGTGATATTTAAATGTTCGGCTCTAATAAGTCAATTGGGCTTGTGAAGTGAAGAGTCACGATCATTATGTATTTGTTCAAGGAAGTATGCGTTCAAGTAAATAATAGTGGTTTTAAAATCAACAAAATAAATGTATAGATTAGTTTGTATTCTTGTGACGCCCTCGTGTGCAAATGAGCTTTCTGTCAACACAACCAAAAAACACCCCTCTTCACAAACCGATGATTAACAAGCTGTTAAAGCTAAATTACTAATTTTTAACCATATAACCTAGGGATATTACTAATAAGAAAACCCCAATAACCTGGCTAATCATTACTTGGGTAATTATTACAGTATTCACAATTTTTATTAGTAAACCCAATTATTTTAAATATTTCTATAGTGGATAATAACCAACGTAATCGCTCTGGCAATAACTCCATAAACACCAATAAACCTTTTCAAATTAATATATTTTGTATGGATTAGCTTCAAATTGAGTAAAAAATGTGTTGGATTAATAAAATACTTTATTTTTATACCACATGATGGACTTTTCAATCCCTAATAATATTTTAATAGGATTGCTAACATATTCCAAAAAAATCAAGTCATATATACATACATTCCATTATAATAATTTAATAGTTGAAATATATAATTATTTATCGAGAATAATATTAACTAGGTTTGCTCTAATTTCCTGGATTGTAAGGTTATTATTAAGTCGATGAACACTAAACTAGTAATAGTTAAAATCACCGATAGACAATTAATTAACACGTTGTTGTATATTTATTAAAAAATTAAAAATTTTGATTTCATTTTATATTACTGGCAAAACAGATTAAATATGTACAAAAATGCGATCAATATTATAAATTCATCAATGAAGCAGTTTAATTTTAGATAAGCGGACTCAAAACACTTGATATAATCTCTTAAACCCTGTGTAATGTTTGTATAGAAAAAAAATAATTGAAAGCTTGTAGAGATACTTTATCTATCTTCGAAACGAACTCAAAAATCACACTTGATTTTTAAGCCGTTTATAATTGAATTCAATAACAATTTTCTATGTGCCATTTTAACACATTTTCTGTATAATTTATTAATAATATAAACTTAATAATTGTAGAAATGGTGTTATATGTAGAGAACGAGCAGGTTAATCATTGTGTCTACCGAAGCGGTACAGATTAATAGTGTACAAAGTTGTTGCTGTATATAATAAAGGGTTAAGCCTTACCATAGATAAAATAAATAAAATAATTATAATATTATACAAACTGACTTTTATATGATGTTATGCTAAAATAGTGTGGATATATTTAACTAACCTAACCAATATTATTACCATTATAGATTCTGATAACCCCCCATCTTTAGTTCTGAATTCCCGTCTCGCATACAAGTACCATATAAATTAATTAACCTGAAGGCTGAATATATTACTTGTTTGTAGTTTTTTTCTAAAATTTTGTGTTATTACTAAATTAATGATGTGTTATTTCTCTGTTACAGATTGATTCAGTGATCTTCGATCGGTCATCTCTTGGTGAGTTTTTATATTCGAGCGTTTGTGATATTTTTAAACTTGAACGATTGTATTTCTTATATTGTCGTTTGAAGTTTTGTTTGAGCTTTGCGTTGGCGTTTTTTCACATTGATTTGTATTTTTTTTTTTGCCAGTGTCTGAACTTCTTTCGAGCCACCTGCTGCTACGATTTTAATTTCGAGGTAAGTTTATTTTGCGACTATATAATATTTTTACATTGCGTTCAAATCGGATCAAACTTAAAGCTCTTTGTTTGACTTGAAACCTGAATATATTTTATATAAACTTTTTGGGAGTATTACTTTATAACGTATCGTGTAATTTATTTAGAACAGACGAGAATATTAACTCATTGCAATGAGTCAATAAAAAATCAATATGACTTCAACCATTATTATAGTAGCTTTAATCTAAATAAATTTCTCAAATAGAATATAACAACAATTTACAAGGAGAACATTTTGTAAGCTCCAATATTATTATTTCTTTATTGTATAATATATTATTAAATATTTCGCTACTTATTCATTATTAATATGCCATATGGCTTTTATAATATTACAAGTTTTCACATAAAATATTTATAAATAAACTTCTGATACCTTGGGCTACAATTAATTAAAATGTAATTACGTTTCCTTGATTTATATTTGATTTTATTTACATACGTTATAATCGGATTAGTTAAGTTTTTTAATATTAGTCACACTGATTACCAGAGTTAGGCTAAGTGGGTGCAGTGTTTTGGGGTATTTGAGGACTATAATGATTACGATTGCTTTATTGTATGATAATAATAAGTTTATTTAGTTTTCAAAAATTAGTCTTCTTATACATATTTATACTTACATACAATATTGGCAGACGAAGGGAATAAAATTAAAACGAACTAGGTAAAAGCTGTTTTTCAGGATATAGAAAATAAGTTAATTAAGCCTTTATTTATGGACCAATGACAGATAATTGTATTGTTTCATTTGAATCACCTGATATTTACATATTAATTATCATACATTTTTTTTTAAATTTTATTAATAAAATTCGATTGTTCTGTAAGTATTGGTGAATTTGAATAATTTCATACAATGGCAACGAATTTGCGCACCTGGCTGAACTCTTTTCAACAAATTCTGCCTCCTAAAAGGATTGTTTAGGAGCGACCTTATATAGTAACATATACGTGATTGCTTCTTAAGTTTATTTTATATACATCTTAAACAAACATTTTATATAATATTATAATTGACTTGTCTGTAAAAACAAAAAGCTGGCATGAGCGTTATATGTGAATAAATAAATTTACCAGCTAGTAAACCAACGTTATACAAGTGTCCAATGCCCCAAGGCACTTTGATAGCTCTGCCTAGATTTTAAGCCAGCTTATTAATATGAGTGATTCCCTCGATTAATTGTTATTTGAAGAGTGTGATAATATAAAAGTGATAATGTGTTCTGTTTCATGTTAGTATTGTCAACAACACGTAGTTCTTCTGGCTAAAAGCCTCATGTCTGTTTGTTCGGGTCATCGCAAACATTGGACTATTACGAGTACATACTGCAAATGCACACACGTGTCACACAAATATCCACGTGCCACTTTACTATATTTTATTATATATTTAAACAATATAATTGACCAAATAGAACACGTTTCGAGTGGGAGTTCTTCCCCATCGCGCTTTAACATGCCGTCGGTGTTCATAAAGTCAACTTTTATAGGTCGGTCATTACTCTAAATGAGAAATATGCTTTTATGGCACATTTACAACATATGTATGTAGGTACATTATATACAACATGTTTTTTATTCAT
>JAGTTH010005758.1:0-55453 GCA_022606485.1 Agraylea sexmaculata | reverse complement strand
GTCACATGGCTGATAATTATCGTGTGATCTCTAATTTGAGATTGCTCGCCTATAAAGCCTTGAAGGATGTCTATCTTACCTGATATTAATTTGGTAAACGTCTCCTTTCACACAGACAATTAGCTACCTGATTTTGATAAGACGATACCATGAATATTACATTTTAGCCTTAAATTATACAAGGGGAATCGCCTACTCTTTGATTATTATTCTAGAGAATCATAATTAAAATTATCTAACATTCATATTTAAAATTTATATGGGAAAACAGTTATCAATAAGTATTAAATTCATGTGAAAATGGAGTTTTTACTGGTGCCTTTTTTAGAATTGATTAATAATTTAATCTTGAAAACAATTCTAAATATTTTAATATATTATTTTGACTGCCGTTTACCAATATTTAAATTAAAATGTAAAAAAATTCTAACGCTGCGAAATTTCAGTATAAAATAACCTTAAGATGCACATGTTATTTACTTAAATTAGGTAAATCACATATTCTTTGGTGAAATGGAATAATGAATAAATGGATTTCCAAAGAGAGTGATTTTCTATAGTATTTAAAAAATTAAATATTATAATCTACTTATTTTCCCAAATTATTCCTGATAGTATTTTTCATTTGTTAATCATGTCGTTTTATAAATAATTTTTGTATTTTCCCCATGTACATATAAATATGATATGATTTTTTTTTTCTACACCCAAGTCTTTTTATTAAAATATGTTATACTATAAATCATTTTACAAATAAATAGGTATTATTACAATTTCTTTATTAACATAAGTTTTTACATTGATTGATAGAACAATACATCTTTTGAAATTGACTTAGGTGTACAGAGTGTTTACATCTTTTTACCTATAACTAACATGAGAATGTTTTATTTAAATTTGACATGAGTAATAGTATTTAATTATAGAAAGAATGGGAAAAAAAAAATAAAAACTCATTTACAAATTTGAAGGTTAATAAATAATAACAACGAAAAAGCAATATTAACAAAACAGTTACAAAAAATATAATGCTTAAAAACTAAATAACAATTTTTTTGGGTAAAACCTAATTTGAGTTGAGTGGATTATTAGAAATTTTATTTTATTTTTAAAAATAATATCAGTTTTGAAGTTCATTGATAAAATGAACTTACGTTTCCTCGAGACACATTTGGTTTTATTTACATGTCTTATGATTGGGTTAGTCGGAAAGTTAGTCATTTTAGTGTAATGTTTTTTACTCAAATCTGCGATATTTGCTTTGATCATTTTTAATTTTATGTCCTCGTGGACTTCTTTAAGAAATGCGCCAGGTTCAAGATCTAAGGCCATCTTAAGACACTTGTTTTGGACAATTTGAATTTATTACTGCGACTTTTTGCCGCAGTAGACCGCTTGGGCATCCATACAAGAGAATCGGTCTGATAATTGATTTATAAAGAAGTAGCTATTCTTTGGGTGACAGCTGACTACGCCTGTTAATAAGTGGATATAAGGTGTTATTAGCCAGGAAAGCTGCTCTTGTCCACAGCATATTTTTAGCATGCTTGGACCAGTCTGATACTAAGAGGGGGATGTGGGATCGCTTTCTTTGTTAGTAAATATTATTAGCTCAGTTTTACTCTCGTTGAGTTTTAATTCCAGCGAGAAAGTAATACTGTGTTAGTAGGTCTACAGGATGCTTGGAGGCGTCTACGAATTGTGTCTAATCTGTAAGATGATGAATGCAAGCGGTGCCTTTCATCTCGCGTAAAGAGCCAAGGGAGCAATTACGAGGAATAGGGATGTCATGGATGAAGAGATTGAAAAGATAAGGAGCGATAATACTTCCTTGCGGAACTCCCGCAAGGATTGGATGCTGTACAGATTTAACATTGTTAATATCTACTGAGAATTTTCTGTTAGTAAGATAAGATTGAATAACTTTTGTGAGATATGGTGGAGTGTTAGTGTTAATTAGTTTGTGAATGATACCATCAAACCAGACTACATCAAAAGCTTTGGCAAAGTCCAGGAAAATCATTCCCGTACTTTTTTATTATTAAAATTTCCTCTAACATGCTGTGAGATTCTTGTTAGTTGTGAAGTGGTACAATGGCCCGGTCTAAATCTGAATTGTTCATTAGGAATGACGCAATCCAGAGTTTTTCGCAGGCGGGTTAATATGACTTTCTCTAGGATTTTACTCATGCAGGGGAGGAGACTGATAGGACGATAGCTACTGGGAAGGGATTTGTCTTTACCAGGTTTAAATATAGGGACTACTTTTGCTGCTTTCCAATTATCTGGAAAATATCCAAGAATAAGACACGAGTTAAATATTTTAACCAAACAATCAAGAGTTAAATATTTTAACCAAACAATCAAGAGCCTTTTGTGGTAAGTGTTTAATAAGAGTGTTGTTAATGTTGTCGTGTCCTGGTGATTTTTTATGTTTTGAGTTTTGAATAATATCAGAGATTTCAGAAAGAGTTACCTCGTCAATCTCACATTCAGAATAGTTGTGAAGATTCCTACTTGACTTAGTAACTGCTTGTTCTGTGAGACTATCTGTAGTGTCATTATGTGTCAATGAGTGTGCTTTAACGAATGTTTCAGCGATGAGATCAACTTTCTCCTGAGCCTTGTAAATAATTTTATTACAGTCTTCGCTCCTGAGCGGAGGGATAAAGGATGTTTTTCTAGTCATCGACTTACACATCTGCCAAAGTGAGTTATTTTGTGTTTTGAGAGACCTTATCTTCTGTTCCCAGGATTCATTTTTATGAATTTTAATTTTATGTTTAATTTCTAAAATTAGCGCATTTATGACAGATTTGAGTTTACAATTTCTTTTCTTTCGCCACTGATTCATTAATCTATTTTTTACATGAATTAAGTCCACAATTTCAGATGGAATTTTGTTCTTAAAAGTATTGTTAATGGTTTTAACAGGAATATATAAGGCGGCGGCGTTCTTAATAGAATCTGTGAGTGTAGTGATTGCATTGTCAACGTGAGATGTGTTGTTAGTGTCGAATTTAAGTGTAACGTTATTGATAATATGAGTTTTGTAAGCGTTCCAATTAGCCGTCTCATAACTAAAGAAGGTTTTTGGGTGATTTTGTAATTTCCGCCAATGTTAAATACAATAGGGAGATGATCGGAGGAAAGTGACTGTATTACGTCAACTTCGGTGAGAGAAGGACAACCCTTAACCACTGCAATATCAAGGATGGATGGATATCCTTTGGGTGGGAAATGCGTTGGACTTTCGGGGAAAAGGATACGAAAGTCTTTTTTTATCACAATATTCTCTTAGTAAACGGCCATCCTTATTTCCGCGAATACAGTGCCAAAAGTGTTTTTACAATTAAGATCACCAGCAATTATAACATCCTTACCGAGAGACATAATTTTGTGGATATCATCTTGACAAATTTCTATTTTGGGTGGCTTATAAACCGAGGCAATAATGTGAGTTTTATTATTAATAGATACACTAATTGCTATTACTTCAATTGAGTTAGTTTTACGAATTTTCGAATGACATATAGAGTCTTTCATCACGATTAAAACACCACCGCCTGTTTTGCAAACTCGATCGTTGCGATGTATTACAAAACCTGATCTTCTCAGAATTATATTTGTATTAAGAAACGTTTCACTTACCAATGCAATGTCAACACTTTCTCTTAACATAAAGTCAATCATTTCGTCGAATTTATTTGAAATTCCCCGGGAATTCCAAGCAACAATCTTAATATTAGAGCAGTGACTAACCTTAGACATTATCAAGCGATGCGGCGAGCTCCATGATGAAATATATCCTTTCATTCTTTGTCTGACATGTCTTTAGCTTCCGCTGAAGCTCTTGAACCTTCAATACAAGAGTCATCAGGTCTCCTATCGGCATATCAGCGCTAGAGATTGGGGCGGTAATGTTCTTCGCAGTAGATGTGTTGGTGGGACCTTGGGCAATCTGTGCCCATGACAGGTCAGTCACGTGATGAGATGTGGACGGGGAGATGACCTGGGCGGCCATTGGTCCACGAGCAACCTGGGACCAGGAGCGTCCGTTGACGATGTTCGGGGGCGGCACTGGTGCACGCTGGGTGGCCGGTATCGCAGCTGGCAGCTTGGGGGTAGATCTTAATTTGATCTGCTTCTGTCTGTCAGGGCAATCTTTGTAATTTGCAGTGTGGTCCCCTCCGCAATTGCAGCATCTTGCGGGGGAAGTGGCATCCTTTATGCATGTGGAAGTCTGGTGATCGCCGCCACATTTCACGCATTTGAATGCGTTGTTGCAGTTGGATGCTGCGTGTCCCCACTGTTGACAACGGAAACATTGCGTGATAAAATTTCTCCCAAGAGAGTATTTTTCAATTGTCACTCTACAGTGACAGATATTGGTGGTGTTTTTGAAGTCACCCATATTTGTCTCATTGCTGAGATTTACTAAATATAGGGGTGACTTTGTAATGGAGCCATTTTTTCCTTTCATTAGGAACACGTCTATTATAATAAAACCTTTGTCGCTAAGGTCCTGCTTGATTTCCTCTACAGGAAGCAGAGGCAGGCCTCGTATGACAGATTTTTTAGGTCTGTCACATTCTAACGTAAAGGAGAAAAATTCCTTGTTTAATGATTTCAGGCCCGCTTTAAGGGCTCTGAAATCAGTGATATTGCTGGTTTGGACTCTGACTTGTCCGTTTGGTTTATAATGTAGTTGGAATTTATTGATGAATTTCTTGACAATCGTCAAGTTTTCACCGTGCCCTGAAGATTTAAGATATAACGGGGGAGGTTTTTTGACATCCTTATCGGATGACAAAATTACCTCCCCCAGCGACTTAAATTGGTTTTGTTTTGGAATGGAAGTAGGAGTAGTAGGTCTTGGACGTTTGATCGGGTTCTTTGGTAAAAGAAACCCATCGATCGTCGTTTGAGCCATTACGTTTACGAGTTGACTAATGAGTATATGTTACTATGATAAGGAGCGATGGTACCTGACAATAATGGTGAAGTGGATTTTTGGCGGCGTTGCGGCAAGCTCGTTATCAGGAGAGGTCGCAGGGCGGCAGACCGGTTTGGTAGTTGCGACACTTGTGTACTTGACACTTTCGAATTTGCTAAACCATGCAAAGAGCACTTCAATATACGTGTGTACAAGACGGCTGTCTGGACGTAACTGTAATAAATAGGTAAGAAACAAATTGTTTTATAAGTAAAAAATAGCTAGTTTTGAAGTATTAATTATGTAAATATTTTAAAGCGATTTATCAGTATAAAGGGATATCAGAGCTGGTTTTTGGTTGATTTATAAGGTTGTATGAACGGATGTTTGGGTTCAATTAATTTGGCAAAATGTTAAAAGGGCACCAAGCTTTCTCCCCTTATCCTCGTTTATTACCACATACGGTGCCCTTAATTAAATCAACAATTATTACGTGTACATTATCAAAACACTCACTTATATTTATATCTCCTTATTAAAAAAAATACTGCTTTATATTTAACAATCGCATACCTTAAAATAAACGATTAATTAATCACCAAAGTTTGGTTATACGATGTAAAATAAATTCGGTACGGTCGTTAATAGGAAAGTTGTACAGTAAATCATGAAAGTACAGTAAAGTTGCATATTTGACACCCTGTCTGTATAGGGGTTTATTGTAATTGGCTGCTGTAGATTGTGGCTATACAACTTTTGAACTGAACCTTCGATAACTGAACAAACTTACTGCGTTTCTCATTACCAACATCTGCATTTCGAATAAATAACGACTTGGTTTTGCCTGAAACTTATGTGTAGCTACTGAACTTCCCCTCTTCAGATAGTGTTTATTTTATACACGATGTTTACTTTTCATTTAAATAATTTACATCCTCATTATAATATTTCTGTGAACCTGAAGAGTTTATATTGCTTAATAAGTAAGCAAATCGTTAAATATTATATTATGGTGATTTAATCATATATTACATCCTATTAAAATATCTTCGATGGGTCATTAACACAAAAACGATTCTACAAGTTGATTGTTTGCAAGGAGTAAAGGAAATTAATATTTTGTATATACATAATATATATATTTATAAAAAACTGAATATTTTTGCAAACAAAAAGGTTTGGCTTTCATTTAATGTAAACATCCATTGTATTATTTTGCCATATTAATTTTTATAAGGTTATAAAATATATTCTGATAAAAAACACAACATGTCTTTTATTGAACTAAATTTAAGGAATGGTATATTAAATGTAACACAACCACACCTTCATTAATGGTCCAAGTCTGTATAGATTATTTTTTTCATACAAAATAATACTTGGGCCTGTTTTAGAATATTTTTTGAGATCGTAATGGCATTGCATAAAAGCATTTAAAATATTTTCAATAAAATATATATGTATGTTGTATCTCATACATGAAATATATGAACTCAATAACGTTTTTTAGAAACGTTTTTGTGTTAATAATTCATATATTCCTCCAATATACCTAGTTATATTAGTTTATTTTGATAATAGCTATTCGCGAAATAATCTAAATCGACTTAAGAAGTGTATTTTTATTTGTAAAATGTTCTGATTATGTAATATTCTAATAGTTCTGCTTTATCATTGTTCTGAATTGTCGGGTTTTTATTCGTAATTTTTATGAATTATTTATATAAAATAAAGTAGAGTTTTTTTTCAACTAAAAAGGCCCTTATTTGTAATATTAAAATCTAAAAAGCTCCAAATGTTATATTATCTCTTAGAAGTGCCGAAGCTAGTCAATAACAATAGATATAACCCTTTCAAGCCTATTTATTTTTAAATAAGCTAGTATAAAATATTATATATGAATTAAATAATATTATATCCAGGTATTCCCCCCTCTTAGTATCAATAACGAACAAATTCCTTGGCTCAAAGAAGTCAAGTATTTGGGAGTTATCCTAGACTCCAAGTTGAACTGGTCCAAGCATGTGAAATATGCTGTGGACAAGAGCAACCTGGCTATTAACACCTTATATCCACTTATTAACAGGCGTAGTCAGCTGTCACCCAAGAATAAGCTACTTCTTTATAAATCAATTATCAGACCGATTCTCTTGTATGGATGCCCAGCTTGGTCTACTGCGGCAAAAGTCATATTAATAAAATTCAAATTGTCCAAAACAAGTGTCTTAAGATGGCCTTGGATCTTGAACCTGGCACATTTCTTAAAGAAGTCCACGAGGACATTAAGTTAAAAATGATCAAAGCAAATATCGCAGATTTGAGTAAAAAACATTACACTAAAATGACTAACTTCCCGACTAACCCAATCATAAGACATGTAAATAAAACCAAATATGTCTCGAGGAAACGTAAGTTCATTTTACCAATGAACTTCCAAAACTGATATTATTTTTAAAAATAAAATAAAAATTTCAATAATCCACTCAACTCAAATTTGGTTTTACCCAAACAAATTGTTATTTAGTTTTTAAGCATTATATATTTTGTAACTGTTTTGTTAATATTGCTTTTATCGTTGTTATTATTTATTAATCTTCAAATTTGTAAATGGGTTTTTATTTTTTTCCCATTCTTTCTATAATTAAATACTATTACTCATGTCAAATTTAAATAAAACATTCTCATGTTAGTTATAGGTAAAAAGATGTAAACACTCTCAATCAACAAAAACAGTCAATTTCCAAAGATGTATTGTTCTATCAATCAATGTAAAAACTTATGTTAATAAAGAAATTGTAATATATATCCAGGTATGATCTAACATACAAACATACACTCCTTTTATATAATATACACCCCTTTTATTACAAGCATATAGCCGACTCGTTTACCTTGTATATCATTTCTCGATCGACAACACAGTGTATTATATATTTTATAAAGAGTAGTGGCAGTAGAAGTTTCCTGCAGGTTGGCTGTACATACTCGTATATCCTGGATTAGTAGTTCAGTACCGAGGCGTGCCATCTTCTCCCAGGAGACTGCTTACTCATTAATACTGTCCAATTGATAACAGCAAATATGTATATTATACCAATATTAGATATTCCAGAGGCTCTCCCTTAGCTATTCATGCATATTTATTACAGATTCACGAGGGATCAATTTCTCGGCTATATTTAATGATAAATAAATACTCCGCTTTGGTAGTATATTGCCTATACAGAATTTATATTATCAAATGAATTACAGATTGTTTTAATAGGATATGATGAGAAATATGCTGTGTTAGTGTAAGGCTAGGCATAGACGTGAGTGCTCTTTGATGCTCGTCAGGTATCTCCGCCAATGAGAGAACGAGCGCTTGACACTGATTGGTGCTCGTATTTCTTTACATTTCTCTCATTGGCGGAGATACACGAAGCACCAACGAGCAATTTTGTGACGCGCCTAAGAAGAATTTTTTATCACAGTTATACAACGATATCAAAAAATCCACCACAGAGTTACCACAGACGCATTTCTTTATTAGATATAAATTTCAATAATTGTTGTGTTAGAATAATTAATTAATGAATGTAAAATTAAATCTACAGACATCAAATTTTTGCTTATTATGACATGACGATCCTTATTTTTCCATACTAATGATTACATTTCTGTAACTATGATATCATGACTAAAAACTAAATTAAAACAAAAACAGAATAAAAAAAATATGAAATATTGAATCACAAAAATGTGCTATTACTAAAACTATAAGAACAACTGAAATGGTCAAAATTAAGTCAAGATTCATTAAATAAGATTCTTGGAAGTAAAGCAAACGTATTGTCATCATAAGAAACGAATGGAAAATGACACGATGTCTTTCTTTCGATACTCTTCTATAACACACGTATGTATGTACATCGTATTCGAAGTGAAGGTCGTATATATATCAAAATATGTGGCCTCTAAACAAGATGTGTGTATGTTTATTGAAATTTTATATCGACACTTCATTGAAATTATATATTTAACATAGAAAAATGATTTTGTAATACGAAAACATGTTTCGTGGGAATACTTTTAATATATTATTCCCAAGTTACGGAGTTGCGGTTTTCGATTTATAACCTAGTATTAGTCTGAAGTAGCCAAAGAACTCATATTTAGACCCTCATATCTCGCCAACCAAGCTGTAGATTTAGACTGGATAAACATATTCAGTTATACTTTTAGAGAAATGTGATGCCACTGAAAATTTATATACGAATACATGTATGTAGATATTTTTGAAAATTTGCCCTGATTTAGCCCATTCAATTTGCGGTACCGGGGACTCTGCCCCTTGTCTCGACACCCCCATGTCCCGTACACCCCACTCGAACGATTTGGTTGTCGTGACTGGAATATGGGATTACCAGTTTCCACCTTCTTCATACATTTGTCGCCCTCTTTTCTCGGCGACACGTTTGCGAACAACTTGGCATGCAGAAATAACCCCTCAAAATCGACAACATTGACAAAAAATAAATCTCATTCTATGATTGATTTTCCATAATATAAAAACCCAAAACATTATTTGAGTGGTAGGATTGAATTTTAGCTCATCTATAAGTATATTAATTTAAAATGTTAACTTGGTAGTATTAATGGAACAATTCAATGGCGAAACCGCAGACTGTCGTAGAGCCACGGAGAACAATTGTGGAGAATCAAGTTAAATTTACTGTTCCAGACAATTTACAGAAATTGAAGAGCTGAACTGAATTTGTAGTTCATCGATGGCGATTATACTTTGAATATTGAACTTCAAATATAATAATGTGGAGATGTACAATTCTTATTTTTAGTACAAGTCGTACATTTTCAATATCTTTACAGTCCATACGCTTTTTTTATTGGAAAGTTTGCCTTCTTTGTATGCGAAGGATAGAGAAAGTTGGTAGGTTTAATCAAATGGTGGTAGCTCGTCACCTTTTGATCGTTTCTCTCTTCCAACCCATTCCCTTTCTGTCTCTGCTTTCTATTCTTTGCTTTATTTGAAAGTTGTTTTCGGGCTTGTATTCAAATAGGTCCTCTTTTATGGTGAACAAAGAACGACATGAACGAATCCGTCATTGTGAGGCTGACTGACGGTTTTCATGTCACTATAAATGATACGTGATTTTGTACAATGGATATCGAATAGATTCTTCAATCTTTTATCAGTGAACTTAAAAAAATAGATTAGAGTTTCGACAGACAGCTTGCTACATTTATGACCCAGTTCCAAAATAATATATACAACAAAATGCAAACATTAAAAGCAACATTACCTTAAAAAAATATATTGATTTGATCGGTTATTACTACTGGGAGATTAGCGGTGCATTTCGATTATATTCTCTAAATGGAATATTATAAATTAACTATGCAGACAATACAAATAATTGAATACAATATGATAATTAATAAAGATAGCTAAAAGAGAGATTTCATGACATTAGAGCGTTTACGTATAATCATAATATATCCTTAATATTTAAATTGTTTTTTTTTATGCACCAAACTGCATGCTCTTGTTTTCATATATTTGTAGAACAAATTCCTATTAGTGATGAAATACTGTGGTCATCCCACTCAAATAAAAAAATATTGAATTTATCGGTTATTACGATTCGGAAATAGGGAATAATCCATCGATCGTTTTGATCCAGGTTTACTCTGATTTCCTGTCTTGTATGATAAATACTAATTATTAAGTCGGTGACCTGTGTAACTAGTAATAGTTAAGATCACCGACAGACAATGAATTAACCCGTTGTTGTGTCTAAAAATATGTAAAAGCCTTCAAAAATTCCTAGAGGCGTATGTAAATAAAATCCTTTCACACTTTATTAATTCATTTGTAGCGTTGAATTTTCAATAATTGAATTTTTTTACACATTATTAACTCTACTAAACTAAATAACAAAGCAGCTACGCAGCTACAGCGCAGCTTGGCGTAGCACCCCTACAGCGCAACTACGCCATAGCATTTCTCCACTCCGCTACACAATTTATGAGTACACGACACTAGGATCAATTCCTATCTCCATTATCATGTGGCTGTCGCTGCGCTTTAGTCATATTTTGAACCAACACTTATCTTCTTTGACTCAAAGGCTCATGTAAACATGATTTAATTTGAAATGAAGTCATTAAGTTATAATAAATAGTAAGGTAGTACTGAAAGTAGTAGTCGTAGTATTGTAGGAGGCTCTGCGGTGAAAAGGAAGTCATATCGGGTCACCACTGGGTCACTTGGCTGACATCCAGTACTATAAAAATACACCGATCCAGTCAAACAAACATTTCTACTACTATCGCATTCACAATTGAGCCAAATGCTCCGTTCAATCATAAATACGTTATACTTGGTATCTTAAATTATGCATTATCGAACCATATTTTGCCACTTGTACACACCATAAATATAACTCATTAAATTATAGTAAAAATTATGAAAATAATATTATATTAATCGTTTTATCTCGGGCTAGATTCACTCGGATTCTCTAGTGTGTAAAATGTGAATATATATGCGACAATTAAGACATGTTATTCTTATTCATATTTCATATATTACATATCCAGTTGCTTTTCTATAATACTATTTTATCATGTATTTAAAAAATATTTTTTACATAAAGAATCGACTTATTACATATTTTCACACTGCATTGGCGATCTTTTGATATTTCCACTTATAAATTTTTCCTCATTAGTTGAAGTTTCCACTCGTAGATTATTTACTCGTAGAGTATTATTTCGATCAAGCTTTTCGCTGTAAGTCCTCTTTTCGAGAATATCATGAATAATAAATATCTTTTCGTTTTAATTTATGCCTTCATGGCAATTATCTGTAATTATGAAATTATTCAAAAATAATTGCTGATCTATTTAATAATTTACCGTTTCAACTGTAAAAACATATTTTCACACACGGATAATTAAATATGCTTATTTGAATTAATAATAACGATTTCAATATCAAACAAAGCTTAATTTAATAAAAGGCTGTATTTAATTCAAAAATATTTTCATTAAATTTTGTAATTATAAATATATTATTCTGGAAACCCTTTGACGGGTTAAGTGTGGTTTACTTGATGAATTATTTATTGGTATCATAATATTATTAATATAATGGTATTTTTGTGGTCCATTGATAACGGAAACTCGGAGGCTGAAACATATATATTATATTCCCCGATTATCCCGGGCTTTTCCCGTTGTTTTAATTAAAACTTTTCCTATGTGTGTGAGAAAGAGTAAACAGAGCTATGCCAGTAAAACCACATAATTCGATTGCTGTGGTAACATAAAACTTTTCACCATGAGAAAAATAATCCGCAAAACAACAACATTTATTCTACGCCACTGGTCGACTTATCCTAATTATTAAAAAAAGTACAATTGAGCTTAATTGTAGATTAATATAACACGTGACATATTACCTTTATTTATTAAAAATAATACAAGAAGAGTATATTACAACTATTTAGGTATTTTATGATATTAATTGAGACAAAGTGGGTGTGAAAATTTTGATGAAAATTAATGCCAATAATTAAATTGATATAGATTTTTTCTTCCTGTTGTTTATTAGTAACAAAATCATTTTTATCACATATTTTTGTATTAAAATCAGTTCTGGATAAGTTGATCTTGTGGATATTTATAAACTAAGATATGAATTAGAGCTCAAATACAAAAATTTAGGTCATTTTTGATAAAATTTAAAAGAGGTGCGTTGAAAAAAAAGTAAGGAAAAGTTCATCAATATAAATCTTTCAAACTCTTTAATTTTTTTTAAATTTTAAATACATTAAACAAACAGTCAGTCTGAAAAAATAATGAAACAAATTCTCCGCGGGCATTTCGCGAGCCAGGAAAAAACATGTTTTCATTTCGTTTTTTTTTTAATATAAAAAACTCGTCACCCAAAAGGACGGTTATTCAAAATGTGTCTGTAAATAATATTATTATATTTTTCTAGAGCTGTCTTCAATACGAAATATACCTTACAAAGGAATATTTGAATTATTGCCTGACATCGCGAAAGTATGATTTGCATAACTTTCATATAAAATTATCTGTCCTATCGTGGCGAAAGTTGAAAGATGATATTTTTTTTAGTGCTGATCGAACAAAAGTTTTGTCATATATGTGTGAAATATGGAGGTTTGAATCTCAATAAAATTAGAATAGAATAGACGAAGCGTCGCCGAAATGTCCTAAAATAATACTTTCGATAAGCTTTTTATGGGAAACTGTAGCAAAACATGCTAACGGCCTCCACGCTTCACTTATAAATGTGTATTTTAACACGAATAATAGAATAGAAAACCTTTTTACACATAATAAGTTTATATTGTTTTTGGATTAAAACTAACATGATGCCTTCTTTGTGCTTTCTGATCCATCAGAGGTGGTCCAGAACATATGCTTGATGATGTCGAAAGCTGAGGCTCAAAGGAAGCAGAAGTGCGCCGAAGGGCGTTGTGGACACAGGAAGACAGGAAATGTAAGTTTTTTGTCTTTCGAAAGAGCTCTTTGAAAGGTGTGGTTTGTAAAAAGCTCTCGTCGATGGCCGCAGGGCTTTCTGCTTTGCTTTTAGACATTCTTGTATGTAAAATGTGTCGCTTTCACAACAGAACTTTCCTATATCAAAATTTAAAAATAATCGATCAAATAATTTATTTTTAATTGCTTTTCCAGACAAAAATTTTAAGTATAGTATAATCTCAATAATCAGATTATTTAATTTCTAAGTATTAAAAGGATAACCACTGAAATCAAAGAAGGCAAAAAAATCTCAATGTTGTCAAAAAATGTCAGATTATCGAAACCATACTGATTTTGTAAAGACAAGTCTATCAATTCAAAATTGTATTTAAATCTACCTTTATTTGAGTTAAACAATAATGATCTCTTCTAAAAATATATATTTTGCAATATCATGTATTTATTAAAAAATAGTTTGATATATATATATATATATATATATATATATATATATATATATATATATATATATATATATATATATATATATATATATATATATATATGGTCTGGGAAACCATCTCTACTATATTCTCCCGTAAAGGCCTGGCCAACCCCTTATAAAGGGACTTTTATTTTTTATTTATTTAGTTTGATATATTGAGTCAAAATTGTGTTCAAATACCACATAAATAAATAAAAATTGATTCAATCGGCTATTGATTGAGGAATCTAGAATATTTTTATTAAACCCATATTTACTCTGATTGTTTGACTGACTAGTTTGCAAGGTTAATACTGGCTCTATACAAAAATAACAAAAATAAAAGACTAAATCGATATTATGTATTTATTATGTAGGACACAAAATTATCTATCGATTTACATATGTAAAAAAAACTTTTGGATGTCACCATTAGATATCCTATCATGGGGATTTATCTATTACCAAAGACAATAAATACATCATCATATTATGACCTCGAAACTGACAATTTCAGTATACGCCCTTATTCCATTCAGTCCCTCAATTCCTAATATATTTTGTAATAATGTTTTAGGAATAAACTTGATGTAATTTGGTAATAACAATCATATTGTTAGCCATAGTATTTTACTCCATTAAAAATATATTTTATTCTGCGTGTTTTTTTATGACTTGGAAACGGGTGACTTTTTCCAAAGTTTCGGTATTTTCGTGAATTTGTTCTGTGTGAAAAGGTGGTATGAATATTTTGTTAAGGGTGTAAGGCTCTGTTGGCCACTTCCAGCAAGTGGAAGGCTCTTCAGGGAAGCAATACTGTGTGCTTCTCTATACACACCAAATAAATACTATCGACAAATAATATCGAATAATACGCTTAACCTGCGAATAAAATGCATTTTAGAACCCTCGAGGAATAAGAAAACGTCTGCTACCTATGAATATTTTAGATCCTTCGATTTGAAATAAACTTGTCGAGTATTATTGTCTACATCTAACATTTAAGGAAGGTTCATATTGGGAAATTTCCATTTAATGTGCGTTTTTTACACGGTATTGTTTCAAGGATATTTTTGCTGGAGCATATAATCATTTTTCAATGAAAACTATAATTCGTGAAAACAAAATTGTCTCATTAGTCTTTTTGCTATTGACATTCTATAAAATATTTTCATAGTAAATTTTTTTAATAAATTTACCTATATAAAAAAAGTATCACATATGTACATAAAATATTCAAATAATTGACGCAAATAATCCAGAAGATCAAAGTTCCATACCCGGATGAGGTTTTTTTCAGGATTAGTTAAATTTTAATATACTTTCATATTATATGTATAGGTATTTCATATTTTAAATCCTGACGAAACAAAACACGAAATACGTGCGCCGCGAACTGTCAACGGGTGATAATATATCAAATTCCAGTACTCCACGCACACTGGAGATCCATATGTATATTTTCACCCGTTGACAGTTCGCTGCGAACGGATTTCGCGTTCTGTTTGGCCGGGCCTACAAATATAAAAAATGATTAATTTTTTTTGCAACCCCAATTTTGAGAAATAATTTTAATAGAATACTTATTTTTATTATTATTATATTAAATTACCTTCTTCAATTATTTTTAGGTTATATTAGATCAAAGGAATTCAGAATGCAAAAAAATGTATGATGTTATTCGAGGAAAATTTTAAGAATCTGGAATGACGTCATACATTTGTATTCAGAATCTGAACTCTTGAGTTTGCGCCAGGCTTTATAAATATCTTACGGAAAACGCCTTCAGAACTTTACAGGTAGCAATAAACAATGCTCTTTCATAATGAAATTCGTATGTATTCAATACAATTTCTGTGTTAAGTCTTCTTGAGCCCCGTTAATTAGTCATTAGTAGGTTGGCAGTAGTTGTTAAGGGGGATATATTTAACAAGTTAGACTTTGATTCTGGATTCTATATAGGAATTGGGACAAGATGGCTCTACAAATTCTTAATTGTTTGGTTTGAAGAGACATCTAATTAGTAGGCTTCTCTTTGAACATTCGCTCCTCTTCTATTGTCTTTCCACAACCAATTAATTTGAACCTTCGAGACAAACTCTACTTTATAACTATTTCAACACTCGCACAGTTCCAAGATTTTTTTATTCAGGCGAGACATTTCAATATAAACTATAAGTATTTCCTTTCATACAAACCTTATTATTTATTTCTTATAACAGCAACTACCAACTTCAATCGGAATAAGTTTGAAAAAAAAAACACCTATTTTTCTGTAAATTTTGGGAGTCTGGTTGGGATAATTGTTATTAAAAAAATGTTATTTTTTAAAAAATATATTATCATAATGCTTGAGAAGGTTTCACTCTTTCTCGAGTCGATACACGAGATATAATTTAACACATTATAAGTAGTCTTATCGATTCGAAATACTTTACACTGTTTTTTTTTATACAATCAAGAGTTAACATTTTTCTCTCCACAACAAATTAATCTTTCGCATTTTTCGGTGTCTACTTGTTATCGCTAAAATTTATGTACAATATTGTTTCTTATGTAAAATTTCAACCTTTTCCTTATAATACTACGTCATATAATTAATATTGTGCAACATCTTACGTAATAAAAATTATTGTTACCATAAATTGATAATCAATAGAAACTACCGTCAGGCACAGCTTTAAACATGGATGAATCATTTGCCCGCTTTCGCTTAAGAAATTAATAATTTTCATTTATTATTGTTGAAAAAATTCTATTTGAAGCGAAAGTTTTTAAAGCAATACGCTCGGAGTGAAAACCAAACAATTAAAGTTATGCCTCTTCACGAATATATATATATATACCAAATCGAAGATATGTTTGACTTTCGTTCGCAATAATCAAATTATCAGTTCACTATTTACACGGAATGTTTGATTCGTAGATGTTCTATTGATTTCTATTTGATCTTTTAAATACGGTGCGAAGCTTTGAGGGTTGCGAGAATTGACGGCGCGCTAAAATTGTGTATTCTAACTATGAATGTAGAATTGAAACCGTATTCTCTTTTATAGATCAAATGAATATGGACTCGTTTATATTTTGAGGTCAGTGTGTTTAACTTATTCGATATATGTTATTTAGTTAGCAGGCACACATATAAAACAGTCTGTTTTCGTCTCTGTAAATGAAATTGTAATCGATCTCATAAAGTTATCACTTCACTAAAGTTCTATGTAGGTGTGTTGGTTTTTTTTTCATATTTTCAGGCAGAGTGTGTTAAATTCTCTAATTTGCCATGCATTACGTCATAAAAATTGTGCGACATCTGTCAATGTAAACTCCAGTCGTACGCATGTCCACTAACATCTCTCTGATAATCTCTATGAAACGATGTTGTGGATCCCAGTTGACTATTTCTTCCCGACTGGAACTTAGCCTCGTGTCAGTAATCCAAATCGGAGTCATCTGAAGATCTCTTATGACAGCATACTTTACACAATACCACAACACATGCTACCCCCAAAGCTAACCCTCCAAAAGCTCCCACTCCCAAGCCCATCCAATTTGTTTTACCATCGCTGATCACTCTGCTGTTACATATTTCTGGAGATTCGTCACTCAACAATTCGAGCATTTTACCAGTCAACTCGCCTGTGTATCCAATTTTCTTAAGATTCTTTTCTATATAAGCCTGCCTAGTTTCACTGCTAGTTCCCGAGTGAGATCTTCCGTTAGATGATGTAGCATTGGGACAATTTACTACTCCGTTGCAGACCAACCGCGAAGGAATACACAATCCGTTCTCACCTGGACACAAAAACTCACAATCGTCATCTTCGTCATCGGAATTTAGATGAGCACTCCCAGCTTCGACTAATTTCGAGGTTCTCAGGGTGCCGTCTGAGTTTCTAGGTAGATGGAACAATTCTGTCCAAGCTATTTTAAATGCAGCTCTTGTGGGTGAGCTTGCACTTATAAATTGAATTCTGATAGCTCTTGTATCATCTTGGTGAACAGCATTGTGATCACCTATTGTTTCCATGCCTAGCTCACTGGCAGATAGAATAGGAAGTTCTTTAGCTAAAGAAACGTTTTCTCCGCAAATCGATATATAAGGTTCAAGCTGTCCTGGAAGGTAAATTTCAATCTTTCCATCTTCACAACTTCTCGAACTGAATTTAATCTTATCAAAGTGAAGCCACAGATCCCTATCTCTATTTATTCTCAAGTCCCATATACATCTGATATCTTTAGGTGGCTCTGTAAATCCTAAAGCTTCCAAATACGGGAATTGCAACTCACCATCAGATGTAGCTTCAATAGTAGCAGGGCCGCAGAGAGGACTGTGGACAAACTCATAGGTTGCTTCAAAGAGGGGAGCTTCGTGCTTGAAATAAGATGAAGCAGCATGTGCACTATCAAGTATCAATTGAAGATTGAGCTGCTCACTTGAAGATATCACTTGGTAAGGTTTATTGATTGATACGAGGGGTGCGTGCTTAGTGCAGAGACATGACCCCACACCTTTTTGCATGACAGCGTGTAATGGCGTTGGCGTTCTTCCAGCATTTGTCTGGTTGTTATAGGTAGGTGGAAGTGGTTCCCAAATCACCAACTTATCAGCACGGTCTTCATAGCAGTGTTGGCAAGGAAGTGACGCATAAGGATGTTCCTGAAAAACATATTATTAAATATAAAAAAAATCTCACACACATATTATTAAATAAACTTACTTTAAAGTTTATGTTGCTGATACTCAAAATGACTCTTGCAAATAACCTTCTATCGGTGACGAATCTATAAAGGCAGCTCACATCTTGGTCGGGTCTTTTATAGACCAGTGTATTGGGTGGGCTTCTTAAGAACCCACGGGCTGATCTCCAAGAAGCTATTACTTCATCGCACCGAGTCCCAGCAACTGGTTCACCATAATGTGTATTATTGAAGAAATCATAATGGGCCCAGTAATATAAAGATGACCTTTGTAGAGAAAAAAAAATGTTATAAATACATTATCGCATTATAATTAAGCTGATTGGATTATTAATTTACCCGCTATAGCTTCCAGTTTTGCTTTCAAAGCGTACGAATAATGAACTTCCAGTTGAAACAAAGTCGTGTTTCTCCATAGCCTTGGAGAATGTATCACAGAATGTTTTAATTATTCGGGAATCATCAGGCCACGATGCATCGTAAAGTGTTAAACTTTCTCCACAGTCTCCCTCGAAGGGTTGAATGGGTGATTCGATGCGATTTATACGAAAGCTGTATAAATAAAAAAATATATGTATTCTATTCTGATTGTGTTGTGGTGTAGTGCATTACCTTGGGAAGTATAGTCTAACAATTTGGTTGGGCAGTCCCTGCATAAGGTATGTACAGGAAGTATGAGGTGGATACCAGTGGGCAACAGACAGGAAGATACCCTCAGTATCGCCAGATCTCTGAAGTGACTGCGATGTTAACAGCCAGTCACAGGTTCCGTTCCTGGAGCCTGCAGTTTCCACATGACCGGGCCAGTTGCCAACATTGAAGTGAAAGCCGGTATTCAACAAAGGACCTAAATTCAACAATACCCACCAAATTAAAATATAAAATATAACCGCATGTTTTGTTTACCCAAATGTCATGTAAATATCAGCGTGGTTTTACCGAAATAATGATGGCGGTGTGTATATAAGGGGATGAAATTAGAAGTTCAATATAATAGTGTGTCGGTGGTGAGCTGACACCCTTAAGTGGAGTTATTAATTCGTATTCCAAGTTTGATCTTCATTCCCTTTCACCACCAAACTCCAGCCCTTGGGTGTTCATAGTCTTATAGATTGAACATACTAAATAATATATCTACTCGCTTATCAAACGACGAGGAAAATCAATAATTAAAATTATATCCATACATACATCAATAATTCTATAACTGTGTAGAGACATTTTATTGAAAACTTTTCATAAATTCTTATTGGTTAGTGAATACGTCTTAATATCATAAAGAATTTCATAACTAAAATTGAAAATAATCAACACATATATAAAAGATAAATATAGTATATCTAGTAAAATTTCTAAACCATATAATATTATAAATAATGCAAATAGAACCACATTTTATTAAAGGAAATAAAGAATTATTCAAAAAAATATTTTAATCTTCTAATGACATTTGTAGCTTGAATTATCATTTAATTGCAGGGAAAAAACTAATATAATTTATCATCTATACAACGTGGATTTGAACTAACTGATTTTGGGCGTGGTTTAAAGTATTAAACAGACACAATACACCCGCGACCGCCACTACTGCGTATTTCAAAGAAACAGCTGATTCCAAAATGGTGGCCCAAACTCTCCTCTCCAAACAAGATATAGTGTTATTTTTTTATTTTAATAAAAAAATGTAGTTTTAAGCATAATACTTTGTAATTGTTTTTGTTAATGTTGAGTATATTCTTGTTATTGTTTTTACCTTCACATCTGTAAATGGGTATTTTTTTTTATTTTCCCATTCTTTTTATTATTTAATATTAAGTATCTCTAATTTCACATAAAAATGTTATTCTCGTATCAGTTAAAGGTAAAAAGATTTATATTTTCTATACACGTTCTTAGTCTAATTCAAATAATAATTTGTATTATTTTAACAATGTAAAATTCAAATTAAAAAAAATTATATATATTAATTATTAAAAAAAAAATATTTAGATTGAAAATGCATATATTTAATTGGGATAATTTGAAAGATTTAATCGATGTAACCAGCATATAATATTCCAAGTTGTAAGCTTTTGCATTAGCAAGTTTGTTTGAGCATCGGCGGAAAGTTAGCATGTTTGTGCGTTGTTTGGGGTGGCATTAAGATTAGGTTCAATGTGTATTGACTACACATACATTTATAATATAAAGCCGAATTGGCAAGTTGACTGAGTATAAGAAGATAGACTTCAACGAGAAGTATAATGGCAGTTGTGACGATTCAAACGGGATTTAACTCTAGTATGAATATTCGTGAGCAAGCGTTGAATTGAGACAGTATTGTTTGGGTTATCACTTTAATAATTTAACATGTCTGCGTTGTGGAGACAAGTGTGTGCCAATTTACAGTTCGATAGTTGATCCTATTGAAACAGTAATAATTCGTGCTCTCAGTCTACAAAGGCTTTGGGCACGAATTTACACTTTGACACGTAACCAGAGGCGATAGAAGCTACGACTAAGATGGTGGCTACGACCTACACTGTCAATATTGACTACAGAGACATAATATTACGTGCGTCATATAAAATATCGAGACCTTCGCCAAATAAAGGTTTTAAATGGGACCCTATGTCAGATATATGTATATAATGGGATTGCCTTTGTAAACAGACTTATAATATAAACCCATTTTCTTTGTTTTTACATAGAATATCTATTAAATGTAACATCAAAGGCGTACCTAATTGAAGGGGAAGCGTATTGACTTTATATAATAATCATTTTTTTGTAATGGTTTCCATTGAAAATCTTCAATATCTCTGTTACTGCATCAATAAATAACTTATCGAAAATTCAAATTATATACTTTGTGGGTAAATATTTCGGTTCAAATTTATTTTGTTATTCAATTATATATTTTTCAACATAATTAACGAAAAACGCTCACGAATTTACGGACTGCCCATATAAATAATTAAATCAATATAATCAATAAATATGTTACTTGTTTATTAAATGTCAAGTTTTAATTAAATTTCAGGGGTCTTTTTACTATAAAATTTGAATGTGTTACTGCCGATAATAATGCCAGTCAACTGGATATATATGGCGGACCAAGTAGACGAGTCTGAAGAGAAAATAGTGTCGAATATGATCCGGCATGTTGATATTTATCATCCACTTGTCCGGCTTTCTAATATCGATGGTATCGGTTAACCTTAAAATATTATAAAAAATGTGGTTTTGAGCAAATCAAAGATGTATTTATGGACTGACCTAATAAAACATACTCGGAGTTGATTCAACACAACGGAAAAGCCAATCCGTGTTTATTTGGCCCGTTTGTGTATTTATCGTTTGAAATATTAATAGGACCTAATCGATGAAAGCTTCCAAGTTCCACCCTCGTTTACTTTCCCTCTGCGGTAATATAAATGTTCCGATATCAAATATTCACCCCCGGGAAAACCTGTTAATTAAAATTATATGCAACACACAAAAATATTCGTCGTCATCTTAATAATAATTCTGAATGCAAAAACTTGTTGACATACGTTGTCTTGTGAATGGTTATTATAAGGATGATTGTTAAAGTTGTGCAAAACTCACCTGCTGGAGAAGATACGAATTCTACGAAGAGATCTTGCGAAGTTCCTATGATGGAGTACGGGAACTTTCCCATTCCACAGAAAGTACCAATCACAGGGGATCCTTCATTCTTCCCGTCGTATATTCTGATGTAGTCATATGGACAGTGTTCAGAACCTGCAATATTCAAAATAATATAACACATGCTGTCTATAAACGTCTTCCAGTTATTCTGTCATTTTTGGACGTGTTCAATTTTCTAAAGAACGAGTCCATAAACATGTAGGGACGTCAAGCTCATATTCTGCATTCACTAGTTTTTCAACCAAATACTTTCAAACTATAGTAGTATAAAAAATTGTCAAACTGTGAATCAGGTGGAGAATATATTATTTATTAAACAGTACTACCTCGACTTACGTCAAGCTCAACATCCGTCCAATTTGACATACTTTGATATATTGAGTATAGTATATTAGAGAGACTAAAAAGTCGTCATCTCGATCTTCAACTGAAATTTTACTAGCTGGTTTTTTTACTAAGTATGTTGATGTAGCTGATAACATATATGTGAAATTAAATCATTTTGAAATTTTTTGATAGTGTTTAATTCTTGGTGGAATTCCATAATTTAAAGAAAATTGTTATTTGTAATTTTTTTAAAGAGTCTGAGTACTTTTTTTTACTAACTTGTAGTCATATTCAGAGACATTTTGAAAATATTACTGTGAACTCTCTTGCAAAATCAACTCGTAAAAAATTCTCCTCAAAAACATATCAGTAAACAAAGTGAGGTTATGTTTATATTTTCTAAATTGATATATTTTATATTGTCAATAAATGTAAAAATATTTTATTTTCATGGTAACATATTAACCATTTCGCCTTTCAAAAAAAAAGACTTGGGAGTAATGGATTCCCAGGCATACGTCACCGTAAACGTACACCGTAAATACGATAGTAGAGTTACTTAGCTACACCTATGATCGGTTTTTTGTTAGTTAATGCCTCGTCTGAGCCTCGGGCGAGGCACTAATCAACAAAAAAAATCGAAAAGAAAAGAGTTGCTATTACTATTACTCCATCACACGCTTCACTTCCAGGAATCCCAAGCTTTATCTCCAAAGATCTAGAATTGATCAAGGACGTAAGTGGAAGTACCAATGTATTTATTTTATTGCACTTCGCTCTAAAGATCTGCGCATATTTCAAAATTATCAAAATCAAAAAAAAAAACCGTGACGCCTTTACTATTGACGGAATTCCATCGTAAGGGGTTAGCCAGGCCTTTGTGGCCTTTATGGGAGAATATAATAGAGGTGGTTTCCCAGGCTACCCTACAGAAATTAGTCCTCTATCTACTAGATCTACCAAGTGACACTAGCGGACATCTTTAAGCCGACGCCCTACGTTTATATATATATATATATATATATATATATATATATATATATATATATATATATATATATATATATATATATATATATATATATATAATAAGAAAGCATGAATCATTATCACCTTGCCATTACAGGAAAAACCTAATGTGGTTCGGCAATGATGACATTTGTCAGAATTGTAGAAGATACAATATACCATTAGAAAGGTCCCATGAAGAGTCAATTAACTTGATTTAGGATATTCAGCGCTTTTCAATGATATATACAAATATTTTTAAAGAAATGAAAAGTTCAAGGATCAGTGTTTGGGGCTGGTAAAGCACAAGTGGTTGAGGGTAGCACCACTACTACTAGCAGTATACATCATAATGACATGGTAGAGTACACCGCCTATTGAATAATGCATCTGCCAAGGGCGGCAAATTCCATTATGGCATGTCTCTAATGAGGCGCCTCCTGCCAAATAGAATATCTCCTCTTCGATATACTATCCCTTAACACACTATTACTGCCATTCACTGTGAACCTGCAATATGAAGGCCCCTTTCATATCAGAGGGAGAGTACAGTACGTACTCTTAAGGAGCTCCGATCTTTGTCATATGAATACAAAGAATTCAACAACGCCGCGCCTCGTTTCCTTAAAAAGCCCTATTCGTACATTATGTACAACACACAAATAAATAAACAAACAGAAATACACACTACCTATATCATATTAAAGAGAAATATTTTTGAAATGTATTTCATTCAGACGTTCGATTCGATTTTTCATTTACTAGCCCTAGACAAGGATTATAATCAAATATAGCCAGGTAAACGTCGTTTTACGTTTTCAATAAACAACTTTTCAAAAAAAGCAATTATTCTTATAGACAATCTCATAGGAATTCCGAAATCTTAATCTCTTATCGCCTTGGCGATAGATATTAATTCCAATCATAACGTATTTTTACACATATAATTTGATAGATCAACAATCTGAAATCTGCTTAATGAAATAACAATCAATTTTTTACATAGCGTTTGGCGTAATTTTATGCCTCCATTTTAACAAGATGAATGTTTAAAAAAAAGGTGGATGATGGAAAGCCTTAAAAACGATCGTTTCTTTTAGATTGTTCTTAGAATTTTGACACTATTCTGAACCTAATCTTATATTTTTTCCGTGTTATGCCGAAGTTTTGTTCCAAGAGACGTAAGGAATAGTTTCTAGTGAATTGGATAAATAAATAATGTTTGCCCATCAGTAAAGAATATTTTATAAAATATTGATTGGTATTATTTTCTAGATTATGATAATTAAATTAAATGGTAAAAAAATTACGGTTAACTTTCTCGAATTAAAAAAAAATCAATGGTTCATTGTGAATGAGATATTGGTATGGTTATTCATTATTCGTCTCGATTTATTAAATGAAAAGTTTATTTAGTTGCATAAAAAACGTTTAATATAAAATTCCGATTGTCTCAAGATCCAGAGCCTGGAGCGTCTCAATCATTTGATTTATTATTCGCTTAATAAAATATATGTCACTGTATGAGAATGCAATAAGTTTTCAATTATGTGTAGATCACGTAGGTATGTAGTGGGCAGTGAAGCAGTGACAATATTTATTATTCTAGAGTGGTGTATAGAAATGCAGTGGGGTGTGCATCAGAGGGTGGCAGTGGTGATGCAGTAATAGGGGGTGTTTTCAGGGTGGTTGTTGTAGTATGACACCCTACCTTACAGGAAATAGCAATCTAAACAGTCAGCCACGGTGTACACTTCCCACCCTTAATCATATCGTTTCATGGAACCAAATCAGAATTGATAAATAAATAAAATATTAGTTCATTTGGCTACATTGACCATACGTTGTCAAATAGAATTCAAAATCCATTTATATATCTACAAAAATAAGACGCGTAGCAAATGCTAATGTTTTCGGTCATGATGAAGGTTGTGCCATGTGACAAAAATAAACTTTACCCTCTGTTGAAACGAATGATACATCAATCATTCTACTACTACCAAGTAGCATGAGAAAAAAATATTATTCTATTTTATTTACGCGTGTATTTATTTGAAAGTAACCTACATATCTTCAACAATAAATATTACAATTCTAGAATTCATTACATAAACCATTAAAATTAAAAGGTAAATGTGTGCCATGTAAAAGTGCAGTCCGTTGTATGGTGGATTTAGCACAAATACACTTACATAAACACAGATACTGACTCACTATAATGGTCTTATTCTAACAAGGTATGGATATTCCAACAGTATTCGATGCCTTCACCATTTACCGCTTTTTATATACAAATCTTTTTGTATTCTGAAAAACTTATAGTAATTTAAGAATAACACCCCTTCTCATCTATCTCCATTTTTTTTACTTAAATTGCCTATAATAAAACCAGCGAAATAGCCCAAGGGATAAGGCGGTTGGCTAAAAATACTGTGGTTATAGGTTGAAATGCCGCTCAAGTAAAAAAAACGAGTTGATCGATTATTATGACTGGGCGTTTAGTATTTATAAAATCCCGATCGATCGTTTTATTCTAGGTTTAGTCTGATTTCCTGTATTGTAAGGTAAATAATGAGGTGATTATTAAGTCCTGTGTAACTAGTAATAGTTAAGATCACCGACATACAATTAACACGTAATTGTGTCTAAAAAAACCCTCTCAAAAAAGCATAATATTAGATATAGATATATACGATGACTATTAATAGGTAAGATCACCAACAGACAATTAATTAACACGTTGTTGTGTCTAAAAAAAATTTAAAAACATTCCCAAAAAGCCCTTCGAGACGTAAATAAATAACTAATCGATGTGTAATATAACCCAGGGATACGCTTCGTTTTGAGTTTAGGACTCTTAATTACTGATAATATTTTTAAATTGTCATGTTTAGACATATTTTCAGTTATTATTAATTCACGATTATTCAATAATAAGTTGCATTGTATAATAGATTGTATGGAAGACGAGAGTTGGGTCACGTACAAGTACCCCATTATGACTATCCTCAAGAACCATGAGTACTACAACTACAGAGTTGCCTCTACAATTTACACTTCCAATGCACTATTATTCATCTCTAGTTTATTTGTGAATATAATACTCTTAAACTAATTGAATTAATTATATATAATAAAATTAAACATATTATTTGTGCAGCTTTTATTAAGAGGCTTTAATTTATTGACATGTCTGTTAATCAATCAACTTAATAACAATATATCCTATGAATAATTTATAAGAAGAGATTTGTATATTTATTCATGGACAAACAATTCAATAAAATAATTTGTTATAAAATGTTTGTGTAAAAATTTTTCTTTTAGCCATAATATATGAGATTTTGAAAATTATAGAAACGATTAAAAAATTATGAATTATAAAAACAGACTCTGCAAAAGGCGACTTATCTGTTTCATAATCATTGTTTTTTTATAAATTCTTAATAAATAAGCTCTTCATTTCTAATGACATATTATAATTTATTAATTTATCTTAGAAGGTTAAGACAAGAGTTATTTTCAACTCACATGTTAGGATATGATTCTAGGACTATAGTTTTTGTTAATTATAAGTTGAAAAAAAAATCGAGTCAGAGTATGATCCAGATTCTGTTTCGTGACAGTCATTGTTTTATTTAAAAAAAACGTTATAATTAATTATTAAACCATAATTTTGTATAATCAGGGAACCGAGCTTGAAATACAAAAAATGCACTTAACCCCTTTTCGCCGAGAAGGAACTAGACATTTATCTAATATATACATATCTTCAATACTATTTAAAAGTATGTACTTTTAGCAAGGTGTTTCTTATTTATAAATTATTTAATACAGGGGGTACTAACCTGAGGTGATGGGTCTCATGGGACAAGTCATGATGTTCTCACACCGCTGGCCATCAATATTGAACTCCTCATTCTCAATGTAGAGCTTGATGAAAGGAAGCCTTGTGTTGAGATGATACCGACAATGAAGATGACGAGGATATACTCCAGGATATGCTGGTGATTGGACGTAGCAAGTTTGTAATCTACAGTCCCTGAACACACGTTCACAGTATGACCTGAAAGATAACGAAAAATTCTTCAAATAATTCTAAGAATTTTTTTAAAAGATAATCAAAAATGCTCCAATCTTAATTAAATCAATCAATCTCTTCGCTTGATGAAAACAAAACTGGGGATGTTGAAAAAAACAAGTTGTTTTTTGTTTTTGCCTCGGATTATTCGAATCAATGATCTTGGGAATTTTTGTTTTTTTCCATTAAAATTTAATTAAATACAGATAAAAAAACACTATAACAAAAAAATAGAATGCCTTAAAACTCTTCAATCTAACCACATGATTGTGTAATACAAATCTATAAATAAAATAACAGCATGCTCAAGGGATATGGCTCGTGGCTACAAATTCATGGGTTCAAATCCCGTTCAAGTAAAAAAATAATTGATTTGATCGGTTATTACGACTGGGCGATCGAGAATAATATTAATAAAATTCTGTTCGATCGCCTTGATCGAGGTTTACTCTAATTTCCTGGATTGTAATGTAAAAACTGAGGTGATTATTATTAAGTGACCTGTGTAGTAATTTTAAAAACAAAATTTGTAAAAACCTTCTCAAAACGCCCCCAGGGGGTATTTAAATATAAATACATAATATTATTCTATTACAGTTGATATGGGAGATTAATTAATGCGACAAATAAATGATTATTTTTATTTTACAGAAGTTATAAATATTTACTTTATTTCTATGAGGATACACCTATTATAGCAGAATTAATTATTATAGAGATATTAATTATTATAGGAGTTAATCCAGAAGGTATTTGATTCACTTTCTAATATTAAAAATTCTATAAGTAATATGAATTACTTATATAATAGCGAATGCGAAAAGGGCTATTAAACTATGTATTTTGAATAAATTTTTGTAAAAATAAAATATGTGATAAGAAAAAAAAGCGCGTGCGATTTATGTATGGATAAATTCCGTAGTCAAATAATATTTCAAGTTAAGAAAATTTCATATAGAGGATAATCTCATAAAAATAATAATACTAATATATTTTTAGTAGATATTTTTTCACAAGGCACGTAATAAATAAACCGTATGGTATATTAATTGAATAAATATTTTATGTGGGTATAAATAATATAGTATGAAGGTTTGTTTGACTCACCCTGCTACGACTTCGCCTCTCCTGTTGGGATACAGCTCGGGATGCTGGCCATATCTCAGGTATACTTCGAACTGCTGTTCAGCCCTGAAAGCACAAGGTGGTGTGTAAAGTCGACTAGCTCAGAGGGGATTACAACCCCCAACCCACCCCACAAGCGCCTCTAATAAACGTCGGCCCTTTTGATGGATTTCATATTGTGGTCGCACAGTTTCGGTCAATCTTGTCAATATTAAATTGAACACTTGACAGGGGCCTCGCCTTACACTATATTTTGGACCACAAATAATTCAATAACTTACCATACTTTATTGCCATATATTTATTATAGAAACACTTAAGTAAAATAAACTAAAGAAAAAAATATTTATATACAATCATGGTGTACGCACTTAGTAGTTATATTGATTCAATAACCCAAGTATGACTCTTGATTTTTTCATACATATGTATATTTCGAATATCATCATAATTCAATATATTTTTATAAATTTCAACGACCTCATATACAATTAAGATTTTACTTAATTGTCGTCGTCGATTTGAGTATGGATTTTTTAAATAATTAGTACATCAGAATAGTAAAAATACTTCATTACTCGAGAAAACGTTAGTACATTTTACCAATGATTATAAAAAATAATTCACCCGACAAAATAACTCATTTTTATTATAGATAAGAGCATTATATATTTTTGTTATTGTAGATCCTCATATTTTTAAATGAGTTTTCATATTTTCCCCTTTATATATATATATATATATATATATATATATATATATATATATATATATATATATATATATATATATATATATACCATCTCTTTACATCTCATTCATTAATTTAAAATTAATAAATTAATTGAAAAATATATAAAATACTTCAATATTTAGCGCTTATTCAAATACTAGTATAAAATGCAATAGGTATATGGGTTAAAATAAGTAATTATTTAGAGAATCCTCCCCTTCTTTATGATTATTTTTTATGAATTTTATTGATAGTAATATAAATACCTGGAATCAAATGAGAAGTATGTCTGGTCTGTGAAGTTATCCGTGTGGAAAAGCACTTTAACGAAGTTTGTCTCAGATATGAAGGTCTGGGGTTGTTCAGTCTCCCCACAGAATAATCCAGGATCTTTCCTGTTTGACACGTCGCTTTTCGCATTACCGTCGACTATCTGTGAACAAAGAATAAATATAATTATTTCCAATATATATAATATGATGATAGTGTCCTTGTATTGTATCTAAATGTGGGTCTCAGGCAGGCAATCAGAACGATCAAACAGTTTAAGCATTAAATCTATTTAAGCCAATTATGTGTGAAGAGTGAAGACCCCTGACCATGCTACAAACAATTTATTGCTACATCACATTCAAATATTATTATATTATGGTAACACCATACATTATTAAAGATACTGATTATTGATTTGATGCTATAATAAAATAAATCAATATTTAATTTGTGGTTATGTGGCCATATATCATAAATTTTTTCAGTGTTAGATGGCGATAATTTTCTAAAAATATTATTGTTTCTTTACAAATATATGCATATTATTATGAAAAACGTCCCTATACACCATAATAACACGAAAAATTAAACTGTGTATAAATTTCAATATCAAAAAATCAAGCAATATTATGATACATACCAAACAAAGAAAATTATTAATTCTGTTTTTATTATTATATGTGATTTAGATCAGATTTACTTTCACCAGTACAAATTTATTTTTATTCAAAAAAATACATGTCAACAACTTTTGACATGTATTTTTTTGAATAAATTTGATTTTTTCTTATAATTCGTATTGAATTTAATCACATTATAATAATAATGGCTTTGTGATTCCAGGAAATCATAATCATAGACATATTTTACAAATTTTTTTTTCAATCTAAATAGTTCATTGAAGTCTCAAAATAATAAATATTGCTTGTTACAATTACATGGTAATATATATATATATATATATATATATATATATATATATATATATATATATATGTATATATATATATATATATATATATATATATATATATATATATATATATATATATATAGATAATGGCGTTACCTTAGTCGTGGCTGTTTTTGAGTGTATTAGTGTAATACGCACACAGTCAAGTATTTATATTATTATTTATTTAACAATACATTCACAAGCATTCACGGATAGACTAATTCCTCTATACCAACGGCCATGATTGGTCACATCATAATATGTACTTTACGATATCATCAATCATAACCGTTTGAAGTAAGTATGTACTCCACAAATGTAAAGAACAAACAGTACCCGATATTCATAATGTAAAATTAGTCTATCAATCTTAAATATGCTCATAATCCAGGATATGAATTACACAACCAGATTACACACTTAACAAAATAAAATGATGTTTATAAGGATAGTCAGTTGTAGGCAATGTTTCTCTGGGGAATGAAGACGGAACCCTAATTTTCGTCTAGCCACCTTTTACGGTCACTTTACGACATATAAGGCCTCATATAAAACAAGCCGTAAAGCCTTCTTAGCCACACAATCAATATGTCTTCAATACTAAATATAAATATATTAATATCCAGCGGGGGTTGAACCTCCCTAGAGAAGCTTGTTCTAAAGTCTTCAGACTTTTTAAACCACCCCCTCGCACGTGACCAATCACGGGGGTGGAAATGAACAATACTATTAGAATATTCAATATATACGTTTTATAACAATAAAAATACATTATTTATAGTTGAATTTTAACACCACAGATATTAAATTATTATATATACAAGAAATTTAAATAAAGTTCCAATATTTAATGTTATAATGTAAAGGCTTGTCTTTCTTTGTGTCTCCAGCTTTTGGCATTTTCTTTTGAAGACCTCGTCAAATAGCTTTACGATCACTTGACTTGGTCCGGGCTTCAATTTGTATTTATATTTTATTCCCGAAGCCTTTTTTCCACCCTCAATCTGTGTGGATTTTTTTTTCACTAAATTTAATTCACAGTTTCTGTCGTCAGACGAAACGTCAGAATAAAATTGGACCAGCAAATATTTTTTTTATATATTCAATATAAATAAAGCTACAGCTATACATATTTATTATTACGAGCTAAAATGTGTGTAGGTGTAATCATTTATTATTCACTGTCTGAATCTATAATTAATACGAAATGTGTGGGTGTGATTCTGAGTAGAAAATATTATCTGTAATTATTATGTTTTTTCTAAAGTAATTTTAATTGAAATTTTCAATTTGTTAATGTTTTTTGATGTTCTGCTTGATTTTTTTAATAGGAGATGTTTTAATTTGCAAAGAAAATTGTAAATAAAATAATTTAATACGATGACAACACTCATCACAAAATTTAAAAACCGAGTCTCCCAATAAATACTGTTTTTTTGATAATTGTCATTTATTATCCATTATTAAATATCTCAAATATTATTTTGAAATAAATTTATTATTATTATCATTAAAATACCCGTTTCGAGATTGTAATAAATTAATTGTATAAAATATTATTCTTCCATCTGGTAACAATGCCTGTCATGTGTCACTCCTTTTGAATATTATTTATAAAATATAACAGTTGAAGATTAAATACTTTCTATTTACAAATACACACAATGTGTTATAGATAATAGAGGAATATACATTAGTTGTCGGTTAAATAGAACCATTTTACTTGTTCTAAAAAGTGTCATTTAATAGGTTAAATGATGTTTTAAAATAAATACTCTTATTATTATATATTTTAGATATATTTAGTTGTAGTAAAATTATTATATAAAATATTATTCTTCCATCTGGTAACACTGATGGTTGAGGGAATTGTAACATACACACACCTTTGACAATTACATAAATGTATAATAGCAATTTGAATTAAATAATATTTGTTGTAAAGAGTAAAATTTTTACATATTCGATATGCTTATATACTTATGAGAAATACTGTATTCTATAACCATTTAATATTAAAAATCAGATAAAATATTGTAATATATTTACAATACACACATATTAAGAATTTGAATCGATTCTAAAAATAAACAAACAATCCACACTATAGAGATTCATTAATAAAAATATTATATAATAGAATAAATTATATTGACGTCTTGTAAGAAATCGATGATCTTGAAGTCAACGCGCATATTTAATATTAGTTTGTCGGGTGGGGCATCTGCCTCCGTGGCGCAATTGGCTAGCGCGTTCGGCTGTTAACCGAAAGGTTGGTGGTTCGAGCCCACCCGGGGGCGCATTCTTTTAATATTTTTTTTCTTAATTATTTATTTTCATATTAAAATTATGTTTATTTATACCGATATCAAGATAATCAGTAATCATAGAGGCGATAATAATGCAATTTTTTGTCCATAAAGACATGTTCCGAACCGTAGTCATACTATTTTAATAAATAAATAATTATCATTCATCCCAATACATAGAGAGTAGCAAATAAAGCATTCTTAATTAGTAATAGTATGAACTAATAAATAATAAAAAAGCGCATTCTTTTAATATATTTTTTTCTTAATTATTTATTTTCATATTAAAATTATGTTTATTTATACCGATATCAAGATAATCAGTAATCATAGAGGCGATAATAATGCAATTTTTTGTCCATAAAGACATGTTCCGAACCGTAGTCATACTATTTTAATAAATAAATAATTATCATTCATCCCAATACATGTTAGATAGTAGCAAATAAAGCATTCTTAATTAGTAATAGTATGAACTAATAAATAATAAAAAGCGCATTCTTTAATATATTTTTTTCTTAATTATTTATTTTCATATTAAAATTATGTTTATTTATACCGATATCAAGATAATCAGTATTCATAGAGGCGATAATAATGCAATTTTTTTGTCCATAAAGACATGTTCCGAACGTAGTCATACTATTTTAATAAATAAATAATTATCATTCATCCCAATACATAGATAGTAGCAAGCAAAATAAATCATTAGTAATAGGATACTAAATAATAAAAAAGACTACTATAAAAAAGAATATATGGAATTTATTTAATACTTTTAAAACATCTTAATATATACAACATATACAGACATTTTAATACAGTCATTTAATTTTATAGTATTCTTCCATTCATCCACTTCAAGTATTTTGTTAGTGATTTTGTTTATTTTTGTACCTTACTCTTAACATTCTGTAGTATAATACTAACTGATATTACTTTTAATCGAATTAAATATTTTTTCTATAACAAGTTAATTACTCAAACTCACAATTTGTCTCACCCAATGAACTTTTATCTATAGAAGCGCCATGCAATATTGCGTCTTACATGTACACGCAAAAGAATTAGAATCTGCAAGGCGGCGAGACGGTAGAAGCAGCGCCCCAAGCAGTTAACACACGAAACTCTTTGGCGCCTATGCCTATGCCTCGCCTCATCTGCGCCTACTATGGTTTTGACATCTTTACAAGTATTATTGGTCTTTTTTATTAAATTAATATGACTAATGCGGTGATTAAAAAAGTGCGAGTGACTCACTGGAATACAGTTTGCCTCCTACATATAATTTACCATAGTAGTTTTATATATTTCCACTCGTTGACAGTTCGCCACGAGCGGATTTCGCGTTCTGTTTGGCCGGGTATTAAGAGTTAACAATTCTCTGATGTGTCGTGATGCTCTCATTTTATACATTTACCTCCATATAAAATGTACGAAACCAATAGACAAATGTAAACTAATAATCACTAATATATTATAATTGATAATTACCTGCATGTATCCCATATGACATGTCGTCGCATTGACAAGTGTGCCAACTTTAAACTTCTTGAAGCGTATTCTTAAGATCCAGTCCTTTGGGTTTCCCCTGAAGGATCTGAACCTATACCAGCATGTCATCGGTTTTCCGAATGTTTCAGCTGTCACTTCAGGCGAACTTACATCTTCGTAAATGTCTACAGTCTTGTTGCAATGGTCTCTGCTCACCTCCGCTGTAAAATACAACCGTATTTAAAATAAACCATGGTTAAATTATATTAAACATAAATATAGACACTTATTTTATTTATTTATAAATAATTGACAAAATGGCCGATATTTTAGTTGGTATTTTATTTTGTATTGTAAAATCTATCATGTATATATTAATAACTTCCTAATAAGTTCACCTTGTCTATAAATTTCAAATCACATTATTTCCATTAAATCAAATGTGTATTTCGATGTATCCGAACTAGTGGAGATGTGCCAAAGTCAAACGAATATTTTGGTATCATGCTTTCATTGTTACATGTACAACTACACTAACAATGTAAAAAAGAAATTGAGTTATATGCCGAAAAAAATATAAGAGGTATTTATTATATTATCATAATATTCGTTTGACTTTGGCATATCATTGATCCAAACATATCATATAAACATTATATATTTTTTGTGTAACTTTCTAACCATAAATATGTCATATCATATATGCATTTCTTGAAAGATACTGGTTTTATTTTCAATTTGAAATGAAAGGTAGTAAAAAAGTCCCAAATTAAATATATTGCGGAAATAAGTTCTACATTCTATCGCCAATTTAACCTTAAATTATGAAAACTTCTCAGAGATGTGAACATTTAAAAAATACTCAGGCTCTGTCTGATATTTAAAGTGTTCATCGCGTACTTTTATCATTGTAGATTAATCAATAAATACATACGTAATTAGAGAATTAAATTGACTATTAAATATCAAGAAAATATGTTGAAAATAGACACGTTCACAATGTATTTTCTTACATAATACATAATGTGTATTTCTCGTGGCACCCTTATGAAAATCAATATGAAAAGGCTTTCATACTACTACTCCACATTTCCACAACAAATCACTCCACACACTCACCTAAACAATATCAGATTATTATCGTTTTGACCCAAATAAAACTGTCCGAAAGTAGTTCGTTAACATCCTATGAAGGATAAATAGAACGGGGCAATGATGAGATTTCAGTTATTAGTCAATAATAATATTCTTAAATTAAAGAAGATAATATTTTTGTCCTAGATTCAAACTAACCAAACCGTATTATATAAATATTTTTAATTTAAATGATTGATTTTTGGGTGGTATTCCATAATTTAAATAAAATACACCAAACAATTTTATTTTTAATTTATTTATAAAAATGAAATTCCCAATGGAATGTTGTAATTAGTTATCAGTGTTGAGCATGAACGCTTCTTATTGATTAAAATCAAAGTTTATAAATGCCACGATCGATAAGCTCTACAAAGAAATCAAATAATCTGTAGATAAATTAACCAAGATAATATTTTTAATTTTAACAAACATGAAATATAAAGTGTGGCAGTAAAATGTGGCAGTAAATTCGTTATTTAGTAATTATTTAAATAACTAATAATGACTATGATAGATTTGCCCCATTGAATTATTAAAATGGGTAGTAAGGTATTAAAAACAATTCAAAATAAGCCCATTATTCAAGATTTTAAAAAAATGTAAGCTTCGAATATATTTTTTTATATTTTGGATAATATGCTTTGAAATAAATTATTATTAATTAAAAGATGCAAATGGTGGTTAAGTTTGCAAGCGGTATTTATGATTATGGTTCATAATCCGCTGTAATATAAATAAATGACTGATTAAATATTTGAAGTATTGGATAGAGAATTGGTATGTCAATTTATTTTCTTATTATTTCACACTTAGAATCGAATAAATTTTTTAATGTGTATCTTTATAAGTGTGATTCTATTCTTATTTTGGGGGGTGGAGGGTGTCGGGACATCTTCGGTGGTGGTCGGCGACACGAAAAGGGGCAATAAGACCCGTCCATTGTTCCCGGGTCCAAAATACAAAAGCGGTATTTATTAACCGGGAGCTTTTGGAATTAAATCGGTCGTAAATAAAGAGAGACTAGCCATAAATTAATGGAGGGTAGTTCACAGCGCAAATTATGTTCTCTCAAACAAATAAACAAAACTGAATCCAATGAATACATTTCACTCTTTGATATCTAGGAAGGGAAGCTAACTGAACAAATTCTACATTTACATATGAAATAAATAAACCTAGTGAATGTGTGTAATATAATCGGTGGTTACGGATCGAGAGACTTGTTCAAATGACCGCAATGCCAATTGAAAGAATACTACAACAACGCTATATAGAAACTTCCTCAATTATTTTATAAAACAATATCGACCTAAGCATTAAAATTACAATCAATTTGAATATGAAACAAGTATTCCGTCAAAAGTTATTTATTCTATTCAATTCTTGATTAATTTGTTCACTGTCTTATACAACTTGTCCTTCTGGTATACTTATAATTTTATTAATTTTCCATCCATTTTATATCAAGCCAATCAGAATATCAAATATTTGCTGAGCTGAGTTGTTAATATATTTAACTATTACAGCTTTGCCTGATTTAATTATAGTCTCAGTATTTACACTATAATCCAGGAAATAAGAGTAAGCCTGGATTGGGAACATTGAACGGGATTAAAGAATTATTCTTGTTCTCCTTGTCGTAATATCCATTCTGAGAAATTTTAATTTTTATCAGTGTTTTTATATTATTTTTTATATACATAACTATGAGGTTCAATAAAGAAAAACTCACTTGGGTGGTTAATTATTTTATTTATACCTAGGCTAAAATATCAGAATTAATACAATTAAACCCTATACAAATTTATTAAATGATTGATATATTTCGACCTCTCTGTCACCCTTTGTGACTAAATATTAAATCACTAGAAGAGCTCTTGTTTCAAATTCCATTAAAAGCTTGATAACTGGTTTTCAGCATGATTCGGTTAATTTTGATTACTTTTTGTGGGGGATTAATTTACAATTTTGATTATGATTAATAAATAAGGCATATTGACTCGTACAATCTGTTCTCTTTCTCAATATTACAATTTTAATAATTGGATTTATATTTACATGATGATATGATTATTTACGGTTACATAATTCAATAAAAGTATCACGGAGAGAAGACAGCTGTCTGAACCCGAAGTTAAACCAACTTTGACACGGCTCATTGCGGTACTCAATGACTTTACCGGGGTATTGAATCTTAATCGGTTGAAATGTTTCCAAACATTTTACTTTTGGCCGACATTGGTCTACTGACTTTGTAAACTTTTCAAGTTATTCAAATTATTTCATCTCATTCGATGATAAATGAAAATTTCTTTGTCATCTTATTATTTAGCCGACCTTTGAGAGTAATGCGTATTATGGAAAATAAGAATTTATTATTGTAATAAAGGTTGAAGGGGAAGAATGCATGAAGGCTGTATTCATATGGGGCAAGGAAAAACAAGTTCATATATGTAATGTAATATCGTTGTTATTGCCATAATAAATAAAAATAAAAAAACACAGCCATTGTTTAATAAACCCAGTACAATTTTATAATAATGTGCTTATTATTTTATTTATGCCAACTGTATACATTTATTTAATTACCGTGCATGATATTTCGACTTCATAATGCCTGTAAAATATATGCACTTATCCAAATAAAAATGACACAAGATTTTATTGCTAATTGATTATTTGATTTAAAATTAGTGAAGGCAGATAGCGGCTTATTAATTTTATCAAAATTTTAACTAGTTATTGAAAAAATATTTTTACAGGCGTTTTTGCATTCCCTGCGTAAGCGCATTTTTCGATTCCAAAGTCTATTAGTATATATTATAAAAAGTAACTAATTAAATAGGAAATAATGGACAATTAATTCATCTACATTATCCAATTTATAATAAGCCCATTAAAAATAGTGACCTTATTCTATAAATATGATGTAAATATTAATTTATTTGGTGCCAGTGGGATGTAATTTTTTACTAAAAAGAGCAATATGTGTGGAAGTTGATTTTGACGGTGGTGTGTGGAAATAAGGTTATAATTTAATAGATTTTGGAGACTTTTTTGGATATGAGTAATCACATTTAGGCGAGGGTGACGCTTTCCAAATTGAAAAAATATTTCTTCTTGAAGTCCCCCATCTATCGTAGCGGGGAACCGTAGACACCTTTATTCTTGCCAAGTATGCTATGCCAAATTAATTTTAAATCACACCTAAAAATCCATACTTGGAAATGTGTCAATTGAGTAATAAGGTAAAGATTTGTTTTTTTAAATTTATAGAAAAGAGTACAAATTTTGTTAATGTATAAGCATATTATGATTGTAGGTCTACGAAGGGATTGTTTTACTAAATCTACAATTTTTTGAATTGAATCTGTAGGTTATTAATTTTAAGGTTACATAATATGTAAAAAGTCAAAATCCAGCGTTAAATTTACTGCAAGCCGTTGATCGTAAAATAAAATAAAATTGGCCATTTTAGTTTATTGAATTGAGAGTTTAAATGGTCAATGTTCTCAACTAATTTTGAAAGTTTCTAAATTTAGAGAAATATACATATTATTATTTCTGACTGAATGTACTAGAAATTTTCAAATGCAATAGGACAAGAAATATTATAAAACTATTAAAGGTAATCCTGGATCAATTACATGAATTATTTTTAATCCCCGATTGATTGTATTAATGTGATGAGTTGAGTAATGAACCCTTATTCTTATATGATAAGAGTACATTCAGTCAGAAATAATAATATGTATATTTCTCTAAATTTAGAAACTTTCAAAATTTGTTAAGAACATTGACCATTTAAGCCCTCAATTCAATAAATAAAAATGGCCAATTAATTTTTTTTTACGATCAACTTCTTGCAGTAAATTTAACGCAGGATTTTGAATAAATTTTTAGATTTATTTTTCTTTATTAATTCATAGTAAATATCAGTCGTGTATACTTCAGACTTCCATTTCGATAAACAATGAGTATTTTCTAAGAAACAAATCTCTCTAATGGATACATTAAACACCGGAGAACACATTACAAGTAACATTTAGAACGACTAAGCGCTCTCTGCGGGAAAACAACGCAAAGTGATTCCAGAAAACTCATCCCGTTCGAAAATTGAAAAGTGTATTCAGGAAAAGAATATCATTGAGAGAATCATCGAAAGAATAGCATAATCGAAAAATATCTTCCACAGTGGGAATACATTTCACAAGGCCCTGAAACACGTAACAAAATATGAAATTGTAATTTAGGTTCCCGTCGGAAACGAATGCGTCCCGGAAAGGGGAATTAAAAGAGGGTGGTCCACAGAATACCATTTTCAGCAACCAAATTTACAGCCATATACTTTTCACGATGAAACATTACTAATTCGATTCTCTCCATTTAGTCTTGGAGAACTTAAAAAATCAATAACACAGACGACTTCAAGGTATACGTTGAAAACAATATTTAAAGATGAATTATTTAGTATTTCTACATTATCAGGAAGATTTATAGTTATGTGTTGCCTGAAAAATTAATAATTTTCCGCAACATCCAAAGGAACTTGACAATTAATGGATAGAGAATATTATTCATATTTACCCCAAAAGTCATTAGGATATTACATCATTAAGTTTATCCCTATATATATGTACAGAATTATGCACATTTTTTATTTATTTATAATCAAACATACAGATTTAAAAAGATTAAATTCATTATTTTACAATATTGCGTTGCGAATTACAAAAATGTGGAGGTTAATGTCGTTAGGATTAACAGGTTTTTCATTTGAAATTCACCTTATTTAATTTCAAATAAAACCTTTTAGAGTTACCAGTAAACAAAAGTATTTATCGATTATTTTTTACACCAAAATAAATAATGAATTTAAAAATACATAATACAGGAAATATTTATATACAACCAGAGAGGCTTTATTGAGAAGATTTTTTATAAATTTTGATTTTTAAGACAACAACAACGTATTTATTCATTTTGTGTCGGTGATCTTAATATTACTAGTTACACAGGTTAACAATAATCGCCCCAATATTTACCTTATGATCTAGGAAATCAGAGTCATTTATTTACGTCTTGAAAGGTTTTTAGGGAATGTTTTTCAAAAATTTGGTTTTTCAAACACAACAACGTGTTAATTCATTGTCAGACGATGATCTTAACTATTAATAGTCATCATATTTATCTAACAATCTAATATTATGCTTTTTTTAGACACAACAACGTGTTAATTATATGTCGGTGATCTTAACAATTACTAGTTACACAGGTCACCGATTTAATTATCGGCTCAGTATTTACCTTACAATACAGGATATCAGAATAAACCTGGATCAAGACGATCGATCAGGAATTTATTAATATTATTTTTGATCTCCCTGTCGGAATAACTGATTCAATAATTATTTTTTTGAGTTGAGGCAATGCCGGCTCGAGTATACAGGCCAGAATGCTAGACAGAATTCGTTCGTAAATCTGTGAGCCGTGGTCGTTTAACCGGCGCTCATTGTATGGGAATTCGACTAAATTATATACTTTTTAACCATTACCCTACTCTATAAAACCTATTTACACTACGATCTTCATGGAAAAAAATCACATAGTCTTATATAGCAACTTTACACAATTAGCCTTATACCCTGAGCTATTAAGCTGGTATAATGTCGATACAAAGAAAGTCTGCTTGAAAATATGTTTTTTTTTTAAAGGCATCATGTTGAGAAGGTATGATTTTAATATACTCGTAAACATCTGTTTGTTTCATATGAAATTCAACAGTGTAATAAACTCATCCGCATCATATTTTTCAGTTGAATAATTCCCCATGTCCTAAATTAAAGCCGGAACGAGATGAGCCTCGGCACAATGGCGGTGAAAGCTGAATACATCCAGGGGGGCTGAAATCGGAATGACATTTTCAGGGTAGAGATGTGTAGACTTCATTAATGCAAAGTAATCTGTGTAGAGTAAAATCCTGGCGTCCAATATCGTAAAGAGGAGCTTTCGGGTAATGAGTGGAGCTCATTTTAAAAGGACCGTTACGATTTTTAGGTTCTTCCTCAGCATAATTTATATGTATAATACTTGGCGACGTCTCTACAGATATTTTACACTCATAATTTAAAGGCTGTGCCGCAATTTAAATGCGGCTATGAAAACTCCCCTGTTTGTGATTTATACATGCTTTTATTAAACTTTCCCCTAACCACCCGCACATGCAATATTAAATACCCACCCTCCGAAAAGTCAATGAAAATCTTCATCTAATTAAAATTTCATAATTTTATATTCAAACCAATCACCAAAATCCTTTCCGTTTGAATAATACGAATGTATAAATAATAAAAATTTTCACATTTTTAGAAATTATATTGTAGAAAAATATTTGATAGAATATTTTACACATAAAAATATAAATACTTACCAATTTTATTCTATTGTGATTAAAACAACTGTTTCAGAAACTACAGCCTTAGACGTAAAAATGTATTGAGTATTTTCTTTTTTCCTTTATGCTCATTTATTTAGATTTTATATAATTTATATTGGGTTACCATACAAGCCTACATATCCATTTATTTTAAACTGTTAATATATATATATATATATATATATATATATATATATATATATATATATATATATATATATTCCAGAAAATTTCCACTGAAATTCCGGAAAGCCATGGAAAATATGTCATTCTTAATTGATATTTTTTAATGTTTTCATTTTCATTTGAAGTATACTAAAAAATTATAAATGTATCTATAAGATCAAATCACGATATTAAAACACGCAATGAAAGCGACTAATAATATTATCTGGATACAAGTAAAATTGGGGCGAACTTCTGTTGATATTTGTGGGGATTTTTTTAAAATTAATATTGTTTCTTACTTCTCTTACTTGCAGGATTCGATACAACAAGTTGTGGTATTAAAACCAGTAGCAAAACTGCAACACTAAAGCACTGGGCAATCACCAATTTAAATGTAGTCGCCATGTCTTAGATTTGTATTGCACTAAATCACCAATAAACAAGGGACGTGTGTTACGTCATCGTGGTGGTTAAAAAGTAACAGATTTGTCACCGATCACCTCACAGTTCACTGTTAACCTCATAAGATGGTCGATTGATTATTGTATTCCTTTTGAGTGAACGTATCGAGTGGTAAGCGCCGGAAGTTGAGTGTTTTAGTAGAAGGCGTCGCGACGTCCTTTCACCTCGACGAGCTCCCGGCGACTGGCTCTTGTCTCCCGGCACCCCTCACCAATACTCACCAGGACTTCGATTATCCGACAGGATGTTTAATAAAATAACACCAAATCAGCTGATAAATTGTCTACAAATACACTATACAGTTTTTTTTTCTCACAACTTGCATTCAAGAATTTGTATGGGTTGGATTTTTAATCATTGACAATATTAAAATATATTTTTTACCCAACTGATGGCTGGGTTTATTTTGGACGGATGGAACATCACAATTATTATTGGCGAAAATAAATACTGTAGCTACAAACTGTGGAATTAATTTATAATATAAAAATATTTTGCATTGTATTCATACATACTTTGTTGAAATAACATCATATCGAAGGTATACTGCTAAAATGCACTAAGCCATATTTTGAGGATCTTGAGTTAAGGGATGCATTTTTATATGTTTTTTATTACTTTATCTACTGCCAAAACGCACTTAATCGTATCATTAATATTTTGGGAGAAAAAAAATAACTAAGTCAATTTTACATTTGTAGTGTCTGTTAGTTAAAATACGGGTATTTTTTATAATTGTGTTTTTTTTAAAGATAGAAGAAGAGAAGTTTTTACAATGATTGATAGAACAATACATATTTGGAAATAGTCTTAGGTGTATAGAGTATATAAATCTTTTTACCTATAACTAACATGAGAATGTTTTATTTAAATTTGATATACATAATAGTATTAAATTATAGAAAGAATGGAAAAAACAATAAAAACCTATTTACATATATGAAGACTTTGAATATTAACAAAACAATTACAAAATATATTCTGTCTAATTGCATTGCATTCTTTCATATGGTTTGATTCCTCTCAAGACATGATTTGTCATATCTTTGATTTATACTAATTTGATCTCTGTTTAGTAAAGAAACCGTAAATTTATAGATTTCATTGACAAACTCGCAAAATTACAGGCCTGAGACAATTATACTATAACTTATATAAGAAAATTAAGAAAGAGAAATGTGTGTAGGAAAGGGTTAAAAGTCTAATATGTAAATAGTTCGAGTTAGCTTGTAAGCTAGCAATAATAATATAAAATTTAGTAACCCATAACAATATTAATACCTGTAAACCTACTTTAAAAGTGTATGATAATAAAATCGAATAATCGAAGTTATAGAATAATAATGTGGCTTTCTCTCTATCACTTGATATTCCTATCCCTCTCTGACTTGGGGGTAGATATTTTTCTTGTTTACCCCCTACAAGTTGCCAGCGGGTCAAAACGCCAGCGGGTGGTTCTTCTTTTTTTCCATTCTTGTATCCCACCCTTCTTGGTGAAAGGGTTTGTTCAGTTTTTATTATGGTGACAGCTTTGATTCCATAATGAAACTCGTAAAATGTTTGTCGCTGATTATGCGAAATTCGGGAGTCGCTCGTTATGATGCTTTTTTCCCAAACAGGCGCAATGTTTACAATAAACATCATTTCATTTAATTAAGAGCAGAAAAATAAACGTACTTTCAAACAACACATATTTAATGTGAAATTATTAATTTGTTTACCTTTACTTGTATACTTTTTCATTAATTGAAGTGAATATATAATAATGTATTATTATTTATAAATCTATATATAAAATGTAATATGTCATAACGTCATTTGTGCTCTTAACCATACAAATATTTTTTTCGTTCACATTATACATTTAAAATTTAAACCAGGTTAAATTAAAAACAATTTAAATAATTATATCCTGAATTTTAAGGTGTAGCAGTGTTAAAACTATTTTTAAATCGAGCAGACTTATTTAACATACTATGTAAACATAGAATTAAACATATTTGATAAAATAAAAAGGATACTAATTGGAGAATATTTATGGATAATTGGCTGAACTTACCAATAAATATAATTTTCATTTTAAAAATTAATCATGAGATCAATACAATGTTATTTTCTTAAGAAATACTTGCATGCTACATGTTCAATTCAAACAAATAAACCCTATACAACAATATTTCTTTTATCCTACCTAATCAATCAAACTACTTTAATCAAATCGTGCAAAAATCAAAACACATTAATATAAATAAATAGATCATCTCTATTCATTCTAGGAACGTCCGTAATTCTATTGTTGTTTTTGAAATGCAAAAAATATATATAAAAAATGTCCCTTTCAGGGGAAAAAATAATGCTATGACTGAATGGAATATTTTTCAAAATGCTTTTAAGACGAACAAGAAGAGAATAATCGTACAAAGTGTGTCACGCTATGTTCCGTGTCGGTTGGTCGTTGTTATAAAAGCGAAGACCCGCATAATACCTTTGAATGGAAATAAAATTTAATATCAAGACAAACTTAGCAACAGTACCTTGTGTTAGTTACCCGATCCCAGGTTGGTATCTGCTTAATATCCCATTATATTACAACGCTATCTTATGAAAGTAGCACACTTAACTTTACTAACTGCATTCGAGATACTTCTCACACAATATATCTCCCACTTAATATTATCAAGTAGATCATAAGATTCTGAAGGCACTTTATGACGCAATATATTTAAAAATAAATATGAAATATTTTAATGTGCTGTATGCACTTTGATGTCGTTTAATAACAGTTGTTCTTAACACTGGTGTAAGATGTATCAAAAACAGTGTTGTCAGGCTGGAAGAATGCACTGTCAATGAGAAAATATATGTAGGTGAGAGTTGTAGCGCTACGATGCGATGGATGAACTACGGTTCTACGATGTGACGTAGCAAGTGTAGAAGAGCTCGGCGTAGCAGGCAAATACAAAAAGCATGCACCATAAATAGAGCACGAACATGCACAAGCCACCTTGCATTATATAAAAGAAGATCCCCATATAACAAACTATGTGCACAAATCAACAGACATATGTACCCACAAATATAACTAAAATACACAGAACCACTGAAACCGTCTTCAGTTTACACGTGTCACCTTTCAGATTTAATAATAATTAAAATTTGTCTATTTTTAAGTACTCATTCTACTTTACAATTGAACCATTATTAATATTAAATCTGGATGAATGGAAATGCACACTATCAACTCATTTATATATACTGTTAAACTATTTTACAACAGCACCTAAATAAAATGGATAAATTGTTGATTGTCTTGACTTCTTGGTGGAATTCCATAATGTAAAGAAATATGTTATTTGTAATTTCCATAGTAAATTTATTACAAAGTCTAAGTACTTTCGACTGCTAACTTGTAGTCATCTTTAGAGACTGGATAATGAGAGAAATGGATAAAACCAAGTTTTATGTTACATTTTTACTCCCTCAAATTAACTTTAAATTTATATAAGTCAAAGATTCTAAACCCTAGAATGTATACTTTCTATATTTTGTTATTTGAATGACTAACATGAGATAATTATCGGAGGATTTACTACTAACCTTAAGACATCATGCATTTGGAGGAACTTTCATAAGTTCAAATTATATAAAAGTCACGCGTCGGTTTAATTACTTTTCATTATGGGAAGTTTAACAAATCGATTAAATTTGTGGCTTGTTAAAAGTAATATATTTACAGTTATGTTTGTCAGGCTTGATAATTCTTATAAAATATAAATGTTTGTTTACAATGATGTGAAAATGCCTCGATTGTTTGTAAAATAGGCCATTAATTTGTAATATCGAGCATTAGGGGTTGAAGAAGCGGCGATAAAATAGTCGGTGGTAGGTGTTAGATGGCATGTGTTAATATTTATAGGAGTTTAGCAAGTGATTAAAGCGGGTTACAGGATCGTTACTCACCGTTTATCTACACCTTGACGACCCTTGGCTTGAAAACATCCCTAATCGCCGCCAGCTAGAAACAACCTGATAAACTTCCACCGCCACCCCCAAATTGCCCCGCGCTACCGAACAATTTCAAGAAATTGCATACATTACAACAACCTCCCTTAACAAGCACACCTTAATTGCTCTACACTCTCTTCCTCTTCATGCCTGTTCTTTGAAATGTCTGTTCCTCGTAATTAATTAGACGTTGAACGTGCCAACTTGACGCAGAACAGTTGATTCAACACAATTCATCCCTCTTTGATCGTTTATGGGTACATCTATATGAACGCGTCTTAACTTCTCTATTTTAATACCCTATATTGCTAAAATAATTGACGTGCTTCACACTGTTTTAATGGATAGGTAATTAGCCCTTTACTATCACTACAATAATTTTTAATTCGGTAAAATTTATCTAGTTAATTTTTTGGTTCAAATTATTTTTTAGATCGGTCTTGCAACTGAAAGATCAGGAGTAATATAACTAAAATCCTATCGTCTCCATACAACTTTACTGTGATTTCTACTATTAAATATTTGGCAGAGCCTCCCTACTAAAAGCCTCCTTTTTACTTATTATGTTTACTTTATTAATTGAAAAGATGAAATTACCTTTTTACAACAGAACAATCAGTTTCTAGAAAAAATAGATAAGAGAGAGGTGCACAATTTTGATTATAATTTAAAAATTTAAGTTATTTAAAAAATATGATTTTGCAAAAATCTCTATATATGGGAGATAAAAATAAATTTATGTGCATTTTTTTATTTAATTATTTATAAAAATAGCTAGAATTATTTTCTTTAGTATTTATTTATTAAAAGTATTTTTATTCATTTATTTAACCGATCTATAAAAAACAACCCAAATACTCACCTAAATTTATATATCCTATTGATACACCTTCAATTTATATATACCTTATAAAAGCCTACTTGTTGAAAAACTGGATTGAGTCTTGATTTATTCAGATATAGTTTATTCAATTAAATTATTGTCGATTATAAAAATTTTACAATAAAAAATAAATCATCTGATATCAAATAAAGGTTTTTGGTAAATGTTAGATAGAATACCTGAATTTATGGTTTTTATCTGAATATCGACATTTTTTAAAAAACGAAATGACGTTTTGGATAGCAGCCAAATGTATTCCCAATTTCACTGGAACAATCGTATATTTTTTATTTATTAATGATATTTCAATTGTATTTTTTTTTAATTTTAATCATAATCTAATAAAACGTCTGTGACACAGCAGAGCCATAATGTGTAAAATTTTAATTAACTGAACACGGACAGAACCTAGTAACCAAATGGAGGACACCTTCTCTTGCCCCAACGACTTTTACCTGCCTTCTCGCTGAATATTTTATAAACTGACCAAATGAGCTCAAATTAAAAGCCATTCAACTTCTACACATGTACGTGTTTTGTTTTCATTACGAATCTGAAACAAACCTGTGTTTTTTTTGTCTACTTGTCCCTAACAATCCGTCTGATCTTGAAAAAATATCGAAACAACATTTTTAACGAGTGTGTACGTTCAAGACGGAATTTTTCCATTTATTTTGAAATTCCTTTTCATATAAAAAATATCATATTATATTGTGTATATTCGGGAAACAGAGTGTGGCAGAACAATACGCTTCGGGGCAGAGAATTAATAATGACTTTTTACCATTTTCGACGCTTGAAAAACAGAGATACTTTTTCTTTTAAAACTATTTGAATATTTTACATTTTTAAAGGGTATAAAAGATTAATTAACCACTGATTTAACGAGTCAATATCTTCTCTACTCTCTACTCTACTACTCTCTACTTATTTAAATTTATTCGATTGGGTCACAAATACATGGGGCAACTTAGTATTTTCCTTCAAACCCTAAGAACACAGAATAAATAATTTTTTAATGGCATTCCAAATATTTAAGATTAAATAATCTATTGATTTTGTAAATCCTAGCTGGAGTATAACCCTGCTATAAGTTAAATAATATAAAATTATTAGTGTTCTTTACGTATATTTACTTTCCACCTACCATAGAGTTTGTTTATTTAATCCCCAAGCTATCAAAATTCAAAGTAATTATTCCAGAATTATTCTAAAAAAAAATTCTTTGCTCAGCATGAGCTCAAATTTTCAGTATAACTTATATCTATTAAATCTGCTGAAACTAGGTTAAACTGCATATGTCTGAAATAACATGCTTTCTACTGTAAATTACTGAATAATTTTTAATATTTACAACAAATGGAATAAATTGTGTCCTCCTAAAATATGTGATATTAAAATATAGCCAAATTATCATTTTTTATTTATGCATACTACTTTAAGAAAAAAAAAGATTAGTAAAAAATTTAAATCCTAGATTAACGTATTCATATGTGAATAAGTGGTGGTTTATTTTTAAATATTGTGTTTTTTTATAATAACGGAATGATTCAAAGTGGTCAAAGTCAAAAGTATATAAAACAAGTTAAATTAACGAAATATTCGATTAAATGAGGTAGGACACACGAGGGCAATGGACGGATTGTTGTAACATACTTATTATGGTGATATTTAATTATGGTCGAGTGATTGATGTGTCATTGGTTGCTTTGGCAATTGGCCTATTCGGATTCGGATACAGTAGTAGAATAACGTTGTTGGCATGATAGTGTTTTGAGTGAAATTTACGGTATAGATGGATCCATTAAGGCAATAAATTCAGTAACATGGAGACATGAAGCACGAATCATTCATGACCGCCATCCGATAACGTTGTCCATTAAACGTGAACGATGTCCTCTTCAAACTAAAACCTAACAACCTACACTAAGACATATCTTTTTCACTTCTATGCTTCTCAAATGTTGTACATAGCAGCTGTTCAAATTATTTTATATTTCGTTAAAATATCAGTTTAATTGTGCTATCTTATATTCAAATTATCGAAATACATACATACCTACTACTTTTTACTAAGGAAATAATTTAAAGAAATTTGTAATTCCCACAGTACTATGAATTTCGCAATTTGTAATTTCCACAGTACTATTAATTAATTCCTGTGGAAATTACAACTAACAATTTTCTTTAAATTATTAAATCCCATCAAGAAGTGAACAATATTCACAAGGAAATAATTACTACAAATTACTACAATTGAAGTGGTTTTTTATAAATATACTAAATAAAATAATTATAAAAATAAAGCAGTTAGTTTTTTTTTCAGCCATGACAATAAAGAAAGATTTTGCCAAAATTCTTTTTCAAAATTCCATACCATCATTAGTAATTTCATAAATGAGCATTAAACGTATTCGTCACATATCCCCCCTCGTGTTTTATTTATATTTTTACATTTCTAATGATTATTTTCTATTATTATTTATTAATAATGTATGGAGGAATAATTAATATAACATATATTGTGATAATCTCTTTTTCCCTTTCAAATATTATGAAATTCGTGAAAAAACACGTTTTACTCGAAACATTTTATTTTGGAGTTCGTAGTTATGAAATTCAAAATCTTATTTAATAAATGAATATATGCATGCGAAGATATAATATATGATAATCTTTAGACACGTAAAGAGCCTTACTACTAACCGCAAGTGGCTGTGATTGGTAATAAAATAATATTTTATTAATATTAAAGTGTTAGGGTATGAGCAATGATAACTGTTGGTGAGTTATTTCACCTTTGACCCTATTTAAGTTGATCTACAAATATAAAAAAACAAGGTGTAATTGTACTCTGTATGACGTAAATACACGTTCTATACGATGTGATAATAATACTTTTGCAAATATAATTTATTTTTTACATAATATAAACGATGTAAACATGAAGAAACACTGTAATGAATTATGAAACGCATTTATGTGGGGTGAATTCTGCAACGATAGTCGTTTTCCTAGATAAATATGACGTATTTACAGTCCTTTGCCGCAATATATGAACACTATAAACTAAGGATTAAACTAAACGAATAGTCATTATGAAATATGTTCAAACGAGTTGAACAATTCAGCTTTATAACGTTTTCGATCGTTATTTTATACGTGAATTGGGGAGCATGCATATTTCAATATCACTCATTTTTTGAATTGCATTATTCGGATATTTAAAGAATTTAATTAATAAAAAATCCACCTATTGAAAAATTACCTGAATATATATTTTTTCAATTAAAATATCTATGCGCTACTATTTAAGTTATGCTAATATTATGTATTATACAAATTTGAAAAATAGAAAACCAGCATCGTTTTTTACATATTTTTTTAACATAGTTAATTCATTATTTGTCTATTACTAGTTTCACAGGTCACCCACATTATAATCGCCTCAGATTTTACCTTAAAATAGAGGAAATCAGAGTAAACCTGGGTCAAGATGATCTATGTAGATTTTATGAATATTATTACCGATCTTCCAGTCGTAATTAAATTTATTTTTTACTTGAGCAGGATTTGAACCCATCACCACAGTATTTGTAGCAATGCGCCTTATTACCTGAGCTATTACTATTTTTATATTAAAAATGCTCTTTTGAATTTTGCTTCGAGTGTTTGTAGAACAAGTTTTGAAATTGAGACATGCGCATAATTTACACTACAAACTGCCCCAATCATCACATTAAAAAATAATCATTATTTAATTATTAGTATTGTTAACAAATAATATGATATTTTACATAGATTAGTGAATTTATCGAAGCGAATATGTAAGATTAATCGTTTAATTAGGAAGTCGATATAACTAGGCGCTCGCATACATATTATATAATACTTTATCGCGTCAATATAATTGAAGTGTTTAAAAGCTTTCTCCTGTTAACCATCAATCATTTAATTTGCCCGGCTTCTCTCTACAAATATACTCGTATATCCATCTATTCAGTCTAGCAAAACCTCCCCTATAGCCATCACGAACCCTGACTCACACCCTTCATCAAATACACGTCAAAACATAATGCCCCAGACAATCGATTCCTAATATCGCTTCTGATGTCTTCACTTGTTGAACAAAATTATAAATATAACAAATTTTATAATTTATTGAGCAATTTCGTCATTACCACGATGAGTTTTTATTTTTTCAAATAAAATGGACTACCTGTTTGTTTGGTAGAGACGTTTGAGATAAAACTGACTGTAAAATAAACACACTTAAAATCGAGTGAATGGAACAAAATGGGCAAGAGCTCGACCAAATCACATTTTATACTGAAAAGGGGACGATTTTCACTAAACGCCACCCTCAACACGATTTTAAAAGCACTCTGAATGAAAAAGAGCAACAAATAAATGAGCTTGTACATATGACAATGTATTTAAAAAAAAAACAATACCTTTTTCAATTCCAAGTATATATTTGTATATAATTTTAAACAGCATAGTAGTCATAGGTTCAAATCCTACTGATATTCAAAGTTATTGCAACTGAGAGATAAAATCCCGATCGATCGTCTCGACCCAGGTTTACTTTGATTTCCTGGAATACTGAGACGATTATTGAAATTGGGCAGAGCCGCTCTATCGGTAATCTGTGTAACTGTATTAGTAAAATAAATCACCGACAGGTAAAATTCGATATATTAACACAATTTCTTGTCTTCTTGGGTTATATAATAAATAAATAATAATATTAGATACTTTGTTTTAAAACGAGATAATTAATTACTTGTTAAAAAAATATATCCAATTAAACAATTCAACATTCACTAAACAATCACGACAACATTAACAACACTCTTATTAAACACTTACCACAAAAGGCTCTTGATTTTTTGGTTAAAATATTTAACTCGTGTCTTATTCTTGGATATTTTCCAGATAAATGGAAAGCAGCTAAAGTAGTCCCTATATTTAAACCTGGTAAAGACAAATCCCTTCCCAGTAGCTATCGTCCTATCAGTCTCCTCCCCTGCATGAGTAAAATCCTAGAGAAAGTCATATTAACCCGCCTGCGAAAAACTCTGGATTGCGTCATTTCTAATGAACAATTCGGATTTAGACCGGGCCATTGTACCACTTCACAACTAACAAGAATCTCACAGCACGTTAGAGGAAATTTTAATAATAAAAAAAGTACGGGAATGATTTTCCTGGACTTTGCCAAAGCTTTTGATGTAGTCTGGTTTGATGGTATCATTCACAAACTAATTAACACTAACACTCCACCATATCTCACCAAAGTTATTCAATCTTATCTTACTAACAGAAAATTCTCAGTAAATATTAACAATGTTAAATCTGTACAGCATCCAATCCTTGCGGGAGTTCCGCAAGGAAGTATTATCACTCCTTATCTTTTCAATCTCTTCATCCATGACATCCCTATTCCTCGTAATTGCTCCTTAGCTCTTTACGCGGATGACACCGCTATATTCACATCATCTTACAGATTAGACACAATTCGTAGACGCCTCCAAGCATCTGCAGACCTACTAACACAGTATTACTCTCGCTGGAAATTAAAACTCAACGAGAGTAAAACTGAAGCAATAATATTTACTAACAAAAGAAAGCGATCCCACATCCCCCCTCTTAATATCAATAACGAACAAATTCCTTGGCTCAAAGAAGTCAAGTATTTGGGAGTTATCTTAGACTCCAAGTTGAACTGGTCCAAGCATGTAAAATATGCTGTGGACAAGAGCAACCTGGCTATTAACACCTTATATCCACTTATTAACAGGCGTAGTCAGCTGTCACCCAAGAATAAGCTACTTCTTTATAAATCAATTATCAGACCGATTCTCTTGTATGGATGCCCAGCTTGGTCTACTGCGGCAAAAAGTCATATTAATAAAATTCAAATTGTCCAAAACAAGTGTCTTAAGATGGCCTTAGATCTTGAACCTGGCACATTTCTTAAAGAAGTCCACGAGGACATTAAGTTAAAAATGATCAAAGCAAATATCGCAGATTTGAGTAAAAAACATTACACTAAAATGACTAACTTTCCGACTAACCCAATCATAAGACATGTAAATAAAACCAAATGTGTCTCGAGGAAACGTAAGTTCATTTTATCAATGAACTTCAAAACTGATATTATTTTTAAAAATAAAATAAAATTTCTAATAATCCACTCAACTCAAATTTGGTTTAACCCAAACAAATATTTTTTTATTTTTTAAGCATTATATTTTGTAACTGATTTGTTAATATTGCTTTTATCGTTGTTATTATTTATTAATCTTCAAATTTGTAAATGGGTTTTTATTTTTTTCCATTCTTTCTATAATTAAATACTATTACTCATGTCAAATTTAAATAATACATTCTCATGTTAGTTATAGGTAAAAAGATGTAAACACTCTGTACACCTAAGTCTATTTCCAAAGATGTATTGTTCTATCAATCAATGTAAAAACTTATGTTAATAAAGAAATTGTAATAATATTCACTAAACAATAAAAATTTTAATCCTGAGGTAGAATTTCAAAATGTTTTTGACAAAATATGTTTAGTATGTTTACTATCATAATAAGATCGCAAAATCGATGAATTTTCATTCCAGTAGAATCTTCATCGTGTTATAATAAAATTAGGTAATTTAATATTTGTATCATTATTTTACCCAGATGTATTTTAACCCAACCTGTATCCGAAGACAACATTCCCTATGGCTTTTTAACAATAAAAATTTCAACGAATTGAATTTAAAGAAACCTATGTTTCTTGGCTATAAACGTGAAGAGTGGAAAATTTAATGCTATATCTGAAAAAGTTGTGAGAAGAAAGACGGCATCTTGTAGAGTCGTTAATTGAAAGCGCCCGAGATGAAATTGCTTCGTTTAATTTATGGTACAGTTATAAGTCAGTCCAGATACTCAAGAAGAAGACAAAACTAATAACAAAAAAGAATACAATAACTGAGCAGTTTGCCTAATGAAAACGATAAGATGCGGGCAAAAAGTAAGGGAAAATGGCTCGTCTGTCTCCTCGTTTGCTTGTTGAAGTTTTATCGCTCGCTGTGGCATCGTAAAGAAACTTTTGTATTAACACTCTGTTTTTACCTTATATACAATCTTGGCATTTTTTACTCAGTACAGACACTATCTTGGGCAAAGATTTCAAGCTAGACTTCTTCCAAAGCCAGAAGACTTGCTTCAAACAGAGATATTAATTAAGAAACTCACTTCCCTTTACGAACAAACAAAACTTTGAGCTCAATCTCAGGTGGTAAAAATTGAATCATCTGCTTGACAAATTTTGAATAATTTTTTTATAAAAATAATTAATCATGAGCACAACAAAATTACAATAAAGTGTTTAATTTCTTCTCAATATAATAAATCAATTTTCAACTAACCTAACCTATGACAATATGACTTTGCCTGTACTTTTCGTTCTTTTTAACTCATTATTAAATTACAAGGTCCATACTTTGAGGATTTAAATATTTATAAAATACGCAAGAATGTATAATAATTAAAAATATTTATCTGTTTACCTCTCCTAAATATTTTAAATGAATTTATTGTTATCTGGTCGAAAGAATAACTATTTTTAATTCTCTAACAATGTTGTGTTGAAGAGAGTTGGCAAGTTTGAAAGTATATTTTTTCTTAATAATTGTATGTGGAGTCTTTTTCACTTTAACTAAGGTTCACCTTTTGAATGCATCTTTTAAATTTAAATCATTTTATTTTTT
>JAGTTH010005757.1:0-42681 GCA_022606485.1 Agraylea sexmaculata | reverse complement strand
GCAAGTAGCTCAAGGAGCATACTACATTAAACAGCTGGGTAAAACCCAAGTTAAAATACAGATCACTAAGTCTGAAAAATATATACCTGTAATCACAGGTTTAAAAATAGAGATACCGAGTTTCATTCGTATCAGACGAAAGAAAGCCGATCATATAAGGCTATAATAAAAAACCTTCACCACACGGCAGATATCGCCGAAATAAGCGAAGAGCTCGCAAGTCACGGCCATGATGTTATCAGAATAACAAACATGTTGCAAAAAACAAACAAAACCCCACTGCCTATGTTTCTTTGCGAATTGAGACAAAAAGAGAATAACAAAGAAATTTTCAAAATTGACACCATACTTAGGTGTAAAGTCGTAATCGAGCCACCAAGACCCCAAAAAGAGGTCATACAATGTAAAAAGTGTCAAAGATACGGACACACCGCGAAATATTGCAACAGGACTCCGCGTTGCGTAAAGTGCGCAGGTGAGCACGCAACAACTGATTGCAACAGAACAACAAGAGACAACAATGTGAAGTGTGTCAACTGCAACGGGAATCACCCAGCAAATTACAAAGGTTGCGAAACACGCAAAAAGGTACAAACAAGTCAATTCCCCGTATTAAGAAAGAAAATAATTTCAAAACAGACAAACAACTTGACTAACACTACAACTTTCAAAACCAATCACATGCCAAAGTCGTATGCTCAAGCCACCAAAAATATCGAGCCAACTCCCGAAAAACCACAAGACAATATTATAAATAATTTAATAATTAAAATGGACAAACTCATTGAACTTGTCATGAAAACCATGGACAACATGACACAGATCATGGCAGCTCTTGTCCTAAATAAAAAAATGATTCCATTATTAAAAATATGTCTTTGGAACGCCAACGGTCTTGGACAACATAGCCAAGAAATAAAATTATTTTTAAAAGAAAAAAATATTGACATAATGCTTATATCGGAAACACACTTTACCGAAAAAAGCTACATAAAAATTCCCATGTATACTATATATACGACGAATCACCCCGATGGAACTGCGCATGGCGGAACAGCGGTGATAATTAAAACACTGTGAAACATCATCTCACTGAAAAATATGATCGAGACTTTCTCCAAGCAACCACAATTGCTGTCGGAGATACAAATAATTATGTATATATATCGGCTATTTACTGCCCACCCAAACACTTGATTAAACGAGAACATTTTGACGATTACTTCAGAACACTTGAAGCGGATAAATTCATCGCAGGTGGGGACTTTAATGCCAAACACCAACAATGGGGGTCTAGACTGGCCACACCCAGGGGGAGAGAACTGTATAAAAGTATGGCAAACAACAAGTTGACTCATCTATCGACTGGTGAACCAACATATTGGCCTACAGATAGAAGAAAAACACCTGACCTCATAGACTTCTGCGTAGTGAAAGGAATTCCAATCGAAAGACTGAGCGCAGAATCTTGCCTCGATCTGTCATCAGATCACTCACCTGTTATTATTAAATACAGCTTGCTACAACCAATTATCAAACCCAGTAAATTTACACTCGGTAACTGTCACACAGATTGGGAATATTTTAGACATATCTTAAATGAAAATTTGAAATGTGATATACCATTGAAAACAGAAGACCAACTTAACACCGCAGTTATTCACTTTCAAAATCAAATTCATTCCGCAGTGAAAAAGCCACGCCCAATATGTCAAAAAAACCACACTCAACAGATGATTTTCCCCGCTGGATTCAGGAAAAAATACATGAAAAAAGACGCATTCGTAAAGAATGGCAAAATACTCGAAGCAAGGAACTCAAGAGAAAACTGAACGAAGCTATAAGAGATATTAAAAATATCCTATGTGAATGGAAAAATAAAGGGATTCAATCCTATCTGGAAGGTCTTACAGCAACCGACGCTACAGATTATTCTCTATGGAAAGCTACAAAAAAAACTAAAACGGCCCCAAATATCCATACCGCCCATCAAAACGGCTGACGATAAATGGGCAAAAACTACCAGAGAGAAATCAAACGAGTTTGCGAAACATCTCAAGGAAGTATTTACACCAACGGAAAGGATGTGTTCCCCTGAAGAAGAAAGTCACATTCATAATTTATTAGATAGTACGGAACATAAAGAAAACTATTATGTCAAAATTGGACTTCAATGCGTCAAGCATGTTATAAAATATGAAGTACGCGCAAAAAGAGCGCCAGGACATGACATGATTACCGGGAAGATAATCAAAGAATTGCCAGATATCGGATTAAGATTTCTAACCATAATATTTAACGCGATACTTAGAATAGGTAGCTTCCCTAGACAGTGGAAAATAGCAGAAATTATTATGCTACCTAAACCAGGTAAACCACCCGAAGAAGTCACTTCATATCGACCGATAAGCCTCCCGCCAATATTTTCCAAAATATTTGAAAAAATTCTACTGCGCAACATGAAACCAATACTTTTTCAAGAACACATGATCCCTGATCATCAATTCGGTTTCAGAGAAGCGCACTCGACAATTGAACAAGTTCATCGAGTTGTGACGATCATAGATCGCTCCATACAAGAAAAAAAACTACTGTTCAGCAGCATTCTTAGATATCAGTCAAGCTTTTGACAAAGTCTGGCACCCAGGCCTGCTTTATAAAATCAAAGGAAAACTGCCCAAAACATGTATGATATTATCAAATCGTACTTGACCGATAGACAGTTTTTTGTTAAATATGACAACGAAACTTCAAATCTTAATACCATAAGATCTGGAGTACCGCAAGGGAGTGTACTAGGTCCTGTACTGTATCTAATATATACAAACGATCTCCCAAAAACCGACAACACAACACTGGCTACATACGCTGACGATACCGTCATACTCGCTTCGGACAAAGATCCAACAGCTGCCTCACAATTCCTCCAGAAACACCTTGACGCAATACAGAAATGGCTTGAAGTATGGAGAATTAAAGTAAATCAAACCAAATCGACACACGTGACATTCACAAACAAAAAACAGACATGTCCACCAGTGAAAATTGGTGGGAAAAATATTCCACAAGAAGACTCGGCTAAATACCTCGGTATACACCTTGACAGAAGCCTAACATGGCAAAAACACATTAAGACAAAGAGACTTCAAATGGAACATAAAAAAAGACAAATGTACTGGTTGATTGGCAGACATTCCCAACTCACACTTACAAACAAGCTATTGCTGTATAAAGCAATAATCAAACCCATTTGGACATATGGATGTCAACTGTGGGGGACAGCTAAGGATACTCATATCAGCAGTATCGACAGGTTACAAAACAAGACCCTGAGAGCAATTTTAAATGCTCCATGGTATGTACCCAACTGGGTCCTATTACAGGACTCTAAAACAATGACAGTACGCGAAGAATTGAAAAATTCAGCGAAACGTACCAAAGTAGATTAAAAAGTCACCCGAACGTACTAGCGAGGGACTTATTGACCGTAGACTACGCAAGACGTCTACAAAAATACAGACAACTTGACTTGCCAGCAAGATTCAAGGACTGACAATGGTGTTTACTTGATAAAACAAGTATGAACACTTGAACACTTATAACCTAAACACAACGCCGGGATTGAGTCGTCACTGGACAACCAACCCTCAAGACAATGTGACAACAGACGACGAGTAAGATGTCTTTAGACAGGGTACTCAAAAATATAAATCAAAAAAAAAAAAAAAAAAAAATTTATTATTGATAGTGTTGACTTCTTGGTGGAATTCCATAATTTAAAGAAAATTGTTATTTGCATAATTTCTACAGTAAATAAAATTATGAAGTCTGAGTACTTTCGACTACCAAAGTTAAGTCATCTTCGGAGACACAACTTCATCTTCTTTTCATTATTTATCTTATAATCCAATAGATAAGAGTAATCTTGGAAAGAGACTATTATAAATATTACATTAAAATATGTTTGATTGAAGTATACTTTGTATTATTTAAATTAAACAATTTTATCTAGTTTATTCAAATCTTACTGTTAATAATTAATAACAGCTTATTCCACTTAGGTTAGTTGGTTAAGCCACTCATTGCTTATTAGGAGATTAGCCACTATTATAACAGAAAATAAGTTCATATAGATTTAATTCAGTTCTTAAGCATTTTCATGAAATAACTCGGGTGTTATTTGAAAGGAGTGCTTTTTATGTTCCGGTTGTTTAATACTAATAACTTTTCACTAAAGCGCACACATTATAAGCTGGTGCATGAATCTTAATAATTAAAGTTTCTATATCAAAGCTGATTTTATCCGTAAATAAACTATAAGTTTGTCTGATGAATGAACATTGATAAAAGCACTTGAACCTGAAACGAGTAGGTTCTGCCTGTTTCTGTTGTACTGGCTTGTATTATACATTTCTGGCACACGGAGAGGATATTCAGATCATTAGTGAGAATGTCACTCACCCTGCCACCATCGATAATAATGTTGATGATGATGATAGTATCGAGTTGTATGAAGTATGGGAACAGTCAACCAGTCGACCAAAGTCAACACTGATCAATTAGAGGATGCGCTCGTTAGCCAACTCGATAGTTTGCAATATTAACCATCATTTTCACTATATACCATATTCAATCATTATTATTTATTTACAAAATATTTCTTAAAAGTATGCATTGCTTCTTATAAGCTATGATCAGTAGTAGTAGTTTTGTGTAGAAAATACATGTTGCCAATGAAAAAAATCATTATTGAACTATGCTCTTTGTTTTAAACTATTTTATGTATTTGTATCTTTTAAACCATGTTCTCGGTACAAATTACCCCATATTTTTCATACTTACTGTAGTTTTAACTTTATTTTCATTTTCTTTACGAGAGAGCTAGATGCTGTAATCAATTGTATTATAATAATATGTATATTCAGCATATTTAGAACAAGCTTATTTTTAATCCAATAAAAATTGTCTCTAACTAACATAAATTTAAATACAAATTATTTGTCTTAATTGAACATGTATTTTAATGTTATTTTCTATGAAAATTTAACATTTGTGTTAAATCATACAAAGTATTCTAGTGAATAATTATTTCTATAATTAATTTAATAAAATAAAAATGTTAAGAAGTAATTAATAGGATATATCGACACCACCGATATTATAAAGCCGGACGTAAGTGGATGATGAATATGAATATAACGGACCAAGCATATGAGTTTGACAGAGGCAACACTAATTTTCTCACCTAGACTCGTCTGCTTGGTCCGCCATCTTGATATTTATTCATTGCAGTTGCTTGGAATTCTTATCGGCGATTTCGGACATACCCGATTCATATTAATTTACGCCGTATTTCAATAATTATAAAATAGCCAGGATCTTTTGAATAATTTTTCTTTCAATTATTCAGGCGGTTATTAGTTGAATACTATATGAACAAGTTAAATCATACAGTCGTATTCAGTAAAATGCATACATGATAGCTGTCACTATAACTTGATTAAATCATCTCTTAAAATGGCCAATTCCAGCTGTCAGTGTGATAGCTAGATTACTTGATTTTGACAGCAAATTCAATTATTCTAGCTGTCAAAATCAAGTAATCCAGCTGTCAGACTGACAGTGACAGCTGTAATTCGCCATTTCGACAGATGATTTAATCAAGTAAGAGTGACAGCTATCATGTATGCATTTTATTGAATACGACTGTATATGAATTATCGGTGCCTCGGATAGTCGGATCTTATATGAGTCAAGATTTGTTTTTAATGCTTTAATTGAGTTTAAATTATTTCCTCTGAATTGTCTTAAATCTGATTCAATGTGTGTCTTTGCATAATGAATGTAAGGAGTCACGCGACCCGAGTGTTTAATATAAAATGGAAATGGAATAGTCAAGTTCATGTTCTGGTAGCAATTAAAATAAAAAGAAAGGGGTAGTAAAAGATGGCCGCCGTTAGTAAAATCACAGTCCAAGTCTCCCCATCAACCACCCCCGTCCCTCTCAAGGAGTAAATAATAAATGAACCGGTTAAGAACTTAAAAATGGAAACAATTACTTGAGGGAAGTTCGCAATTTACTCATTGTATTGCATTAAATAGTTAGTGTCTTCCATCCGACAGACAAGCCTTCTATTCTTCATTCACTTCAACTATTCGTTCTACATTCATCATTAAATATTTTAATTGAAAACCATTCAAGACTTAATGATTTTTTGGAATGATCATTTGAGTGCTTCTATGACTAGATCACTATATAACTGATATCAGGATTTTGCTCATTAACATCATTAATATATATATATATATATATATATATATATATATATATATATATATATATATAAATATATATATATATATATATATATATAAACTAAAAAGCGAAATATCTACTATATTATTTAATTAATATATAAATATATTTTCAGAACAAAAGGAAGGAGGAACCCAATTGAAACTAGTCGTTGTTTATCCCAATGGTATTATGGCACTCATGAAACCCATGAGGTAAGTTTTTATTAATATTTTCATATTTTTTTTAACAATTGTCATTTTGAGTTAATATATAACTATACATATTGACGCGCTCTACTAAGAGTATTACCCATGAATATAATATTTGATGTATATCATATATTTTTTGTGTAAATATCAGAGAATATCAATAGAATAATACAACGATAAAATAATAAAGTAATAAGGAAATCGTTAAAGAGTTTGATTATGTTAAAGCACTTCATTCACCCACTTGGACTAGGTTTGCTTGTATGAAAATCGTATATGTGACATATTTTTTTGGTTTACTAACTTACCTAGAGCTCACATATTCCTTCTAAAATAATTTAAATTATAAAAATATATACCATATTTTGAAAAACGTATGGTTTAGCAATTACACATTTCGTATTCTGTTTGTTTTCCCTGTTCACATAATACACGATATCATTATTCCAAGACTTATGACAAGTTCTCGGAGAAATGAGAAATGACATGTTTGCTCGGTCTCTTCCACACTTCGCTAAGTTTTCTCGTGGCAATATTTTGGACGTTGTCGATTATTTATCGAGCAAAGGCAGTGGGCGAAAGTTGCCAGGTACGAAAATAATAAATCGTTTGGTTAAGACTGAATTATTAAATTAGAAGACTCTCGACCGCCACCAGTTCCAACTTCAGCACTACCAGGCCCAAGACTAAACGTGACAAATGTCTTAACTTTCAAACTGAATACTTTTTTCGCCTTCTCCTCCTTCCCACTTCTCGTACTGGCAACACCACCGCCGAGGGTTGAGAGGAAAATAGACTGTTTCAATAATTTGGCGATACAATTCGATCTCTTTTTAATTATTGACTTGATTCTCATAACAACTTGATTTTCAATCAATATATTATTATATAGTGTATTTTATAAGACAGATTTCAAACGTCACCCTAACAATTTTATAGGTAATAAATAATGCAGCACCTTATCTATCAATCAATGAAAAAATATTAAGTTTGCGATATAAAAAAATGCGTTTTTCACGGGGCGTTAAAAAATCAAAAGTTCAAGTTAGTTGGGAAGACTAATAATACAGGGTGGACTTGAAATAACTGATAATATTTTAGGGGATGGTAGCGTATTGTAAGAATAATTGAAACAAAATATTAAAAAAAACATTATAATTAAAAAATAATTAATAATATGAATAGTGCATTTGGAATCGAGTTTGGGCCACCATCTTGGAATCAACTGTTTCTCTGAAGTACTCAATAGTAACTATTACGTGTACATATATTGTGCCTGTTATAAATTATTAATATTAATAATTATTTTTTAATATTATTTACTTAATATTTTTCGAAAGCCTACCACCCTCTAAAATATTCTCAGTTATTGCAAGTCCGCCCTGTATTTTTTTTTTTTTTTGGTTTTTGTTAATTTAAAATTTAAAAAATATTAAGGATGCTTTTGGATTAGAGTTTGGGCCACCATCTTGGAATCAGGTGTTTCTGTGAAGAACTCCCTTGTGTATTGTGTCTGTTATACGTAATTATTATGATTAGTTAATAGTAAAAATGTTTTTATTTGCGATCCCCTACCACCCCCTAAAATAATTTGAGTTATTTCTAGTGCACCCTGTGTATCAATCATCAATTTTCGTATTGAAATTAATTTTATATAAAATTATTAATGATATGTACATTCTTAAAAATATATATATATATATATATATATATATATATATATATTATTGTCACAGAGGAAAGTTAGTTTTGAGAGTTTGTCGATGGGAAGATAGAATATGGGGTGTAAAAATGGTAATGCAACGGTCAAACTTGATCGCTTCATATAAATTTCAATGGAAATATACCAAGTTTTCCTACACAAACACACACGTAATGTTATTTAATTTTTATGTTGGTCATATTCTGTAATTTATTCCTCACAAACACCTTTATCTGGTGCTCATGGGGTGTGTTTACATGTTTTGAAGCTTTATGTAGAAAAAAGCAAGAAATCACTTAACCGGTGAGCTGATCAAGTGAAACGAGTCATAAAGATTTATTCGTGTTGTAAGAAAACATCGTCAAAACAGGCGCCCACCTTTGTGACGCCATCCTGTTTTTTCTTACCTTGCACATAACTATGAACACATTTATTTATAATATAAATATAGTTGTTTATTATTAAGAGCCTCGGTGGGTAATTATCGAAACACTGTCTGTCTGCCTCGATATATTTAATGTGTTTACTAGTCTCTTCAGCCTTATCTCAATGTACCTATTTACAACACATTCAGGTTATAAATCAGTCGGATACTCGAATTGAACGTGTTTGAGATAACATTATTTGATCACTTTTATTAATATTTTTTTGCAAATGGAATACATATTCGCAATAGAATTCTAACACTTAAGTATAAAAGTATTAACCTATAGGTCTCATTATTTAAAGACAGTTGTTAGTTGTAATTTCCACATATTTTTCGCCAACGAAGGCGTACTCGCCAATTTTAAATTATTGGCAGTGTTGACTTTTTGGTTAAATTTCATAATTGAAAGACAATTTCGTTTATATCACAAAAAATCTGTGGAAATTACAACTAACGATTTTCTTTCAATTATAGAATTTAACCAAGAAGTCAACACCATCAACTACTCATTATTTACTTTAGATTCTAAGAAATCAGAGTGAACTGTATTAAGGTATTGAACCATTGATCAGGATTTTATTAATATAATATGTAATTGCAGTCGTAGGTAATTCGAGTTGGATTTGAACGCATTACCCCAATTTGTATTATATTTAAAAAAAATACCTTTTTGGGTAAATGAATACCCGTTGTATTCATTATATAACTGGTACCAAAGATTTGTTGATGCCATTGTATAGAGAATTTTTTTTACTTATATTTTTTTGGTATTATATCTGTCATGAATTCAATATAAAATCTTAAGAAAAAATTATCATGACTTATCTGAAATACTGCAAATATGATTAAGTAAATATGAAAGTAGTGTTTGTGAAATATATATTTACCTGCATTACGGTGGGGTGGTTTTTCGGGGGCATTTTGTCGTACGGGTGACTTTCTCCATATACCCGGTCATATTTCATCCCAAGGGCCACTACAGTCGAATATGTACTTTTATACTTATTGATAAATTGTTATATGAATGAACATAACTACAATTATATTATACCTGCTAAAGTAAACAACTTATAATATGGATTTCCATACATACATACTATAAAATGGGAATATCACTTCGCGTTGTTCTCTTTATTTTAAAACACACTGATTTAATATCGATAATTTTGATAGTTTTGACTCAAAGTGATATTTTTATGATGTGAAAAAGTCATTGAATTGAAATTATCTGGATTTTATGCCTCCGTTAATGATTTTTATAATATAATATATTTGTTATACAAGTATATACATTGAATCTTGTAGTAAAATAAGGGCCGGTTTCTTCAACGAGAGTTAAATCTGGAGCGCGATTTACGCGCAAAATGCCTTACTTCAAATTTTGCTCATATTACAAACTGTCAAATCTAGACTCGGCGATATAAGCGAGCTATAGCTAAGGTTAAAGCAAAACTAGTGCTATATTTCCCCCTCTTTTCAAGGGATATTTCGTGACGAACTCGTCGCTTCGGTTTATGTCGGGTGCACCTGAATGGCTTGAATCTAAACATCGGCTATGATCGGCCTTAGCTTTAACACACCTTGAAAAAAAACGAGTTACTAGTATATATAAAAAGAATCCGGCCCTAAAAGTAAACTTGTAATACAGAGGGCCGTATTCAATATAATAGTGTACACCAATAGTACCAGGCTCTTGTCTATTGGTACACACACCCTCTAGCATGACTCACTAGCACATTCTTATTACACTATCATATTAAATATGGCCCATACATGCATAAAGGCGTGGATTTGAATCGACTGCAGAATCAATAATTAATCAACAACATTATTTCCCACAATTTCCAACAATGTGACATGTAAAATTCGTATGTTGTAAAGAGTTCGGTTATGATAATGTGTATGTTTACAGACAATTTTATCGTAACATTTTTATTTGGTCATTTCACGTTGATGTGTTGTTTGAATAGTTTAAATCCACGGCAATAAAGCCATCGGGTATGCGAAGAAAGTTTATCCATTCAGACAAAAAAATAAGACAGACGCAATAAAGGAATATCGGATTGAAGATGAGCTAGAAATAATAATGTCGGCGACCACCAAACAACATGTCCATAAAAGTTGCGATCGGATTTGAATCTGTAATGACGCGGAAGATAAAAATAACACTATGTACGTGTTTTTGTTATGGTCTAATTTGTCCATATCCTTGATGGTGTTATTCAAACTGTTGACCGAGGGTGGAAATGCTGAATCTGAACTTGTGAAAGACAACGCCATGGTGATAAATACACGTCGCTGTTTGTTTTCGCCGGTGAGACGCCATCTTTGATCTCTTGACTTACTTTTTCTTCGTATATGTATTTGTAAAAATATGAGTGACAAAACAAACAAAAAACTATATTCATACAATATACATATTATGTAAGTACAACCAATCCTATAGATCAGGAGATTCTACTCGAATTTAAAAAAAAAATAACGACTAGGGTATCCGAATTGATATCCCCAAGGGGATTTTCATAAATTTGTTTTTTAGACAAAAAAACGTGTTACATCATTGTCTTTCAGTGATCTTAACTATTACTAGTAGCAACTCTTCCCGACTTAATAATCGCCTCAAATTACCTTACAATCCAGTAAATCAGAATAAACCTGGATCAAGACGATCAATCAGGATTTTATTAATATATCCTTATCTTCTAGTCGTAAAAACCGATTAAATATTTTTTTAGCAGGATTTGAACCCATGACCACAGTATTTGTAGCCACGCGCGTTATCCCCTGAGCTATTTCGCTGGTTAATATTTATTAATAAAAACCCCGTGTTAGTTTAATTGTTAAATTCACAACCCCACATACTTCTATATATAAATTCTATATATATTTTAAATTCTTAAATAATATATATATATATTCTTAAATAATTTCAATGTTTTTAAGTATGATCGTTATATAAATAAAATAAATATTTATGTTGGAAAACATAATGTAGATAACTTAAGTGCATTAGATTCGTGAGTTTTTCTCTTACTCCGCATCTTTAGGGGAAGTTTCGCCCCTTTCGGGATATTAGGGGACTAACTTTAGGGAAGCGTCATATATTAATTAAAGGTGCATCGAACAGAAGGAAATCCATTCTATCAATTTTAGTATGACGCTTATTAAGATTTGCTACACAAACAAGTAGTTATATTGCAATGGAAAAATCAATATATTGTGGTTTTTATATATTTTTTTAGTGAGTTATATAGTTTTTAGGTGGTTTCATGATGATCCATCAGTAAGACACGCCTCTCTCGGATTATCACCATCATTTCCAAGTCCCATCGCCATGAAAATAGATCGACCACACTTTGTCTGCCATGGGGACACACAGTACTGAATAATAATAAAAGTTAATTTTTTTCAAACAATATAAATCAATAGGAACAATAATTTCTCTTCGTATATATTTTTTATCAAAGGTATTTTGGTATAATTAATTTTGATGCTGCAGTTTTCATAAAATTATTCTAGTCTTTTAAGAAAAATAATACAACTAGAGCAATGATTCCCAAACTTCTTTGTCCTATTGCCCCCTTTCTAGAAAAAATATTACCCAGCGTCCCCTGGAATTTTTTAATATAAATGTTACCATTTTTCTAATTATTTTCTCTTATGCTTTCATCGCCCCCTGGTTTCCTGCAGTGCCCATTTTGAGAATCGCTGAACTAGAGCAAAACTGTATTTTAGTAAAAAAATTCTGATCAAATCAATTTATTTATTTAATTATTTTTCCCCGTTTTTCTCATGTCTAATAAGTGTGGTCAAATATGGATTTGGAATGAATGTTACACAAATAAATATTATAAATAATATGTGTTCGTTGTTCAATGGTTTATTGAATAAGTTTAACATATAAGGTTAATTAAATATTTTAAAATTATTGTAGAACAGTCGATAAATTATTTAAATTATATGCATGAGTCAGTAATCAGTGTGTTTTGGTTTATTTGTATGAATAATAAGTAGCCCGTGTGTTTAGTTCTCCAGCTTAGTTCTAGATTCAGAACGTATCTCATCACGTAGAGACTGCAAAGAACTTCGACAGGGATTGTGTGACTAATATCTTCAGCTATCCTTTCTTATTCATCACGTATAAATTCTGTGACATACCAATGTGACCCTCTACATCCCCATCTTACCCCCAGTTGGTAAACACACCCTATCTGTATCAATTTACACGTGCGGCCAAACGTCACGCGAGATATGATTAAAAACGTGAAATGTTAAAATTGTCTGGATGCTTTATATTCCGGTGGAAAAGCCAAGTTAAGTGTAGTAAATCTTGGATGGAAACAGAGATGAAAGAGTCACAATATGTCAGTGAGTTCATGTAAATCGAACCGAGGCGTTATTGCCTCCCTTGTCACTCTACATCCATTTATATTCAACACAAACCTCGCCGAACCACACAAATAATATTATAAAATGAGACTTAATCATGTAGTGTTACAAGTAGGATAGAAGAAGATAGTGATTTGCGATGTGTTCAAGTATACAATTCGTGATGTATCACTTTTGCCCATCTTCACGCCATTACAAATACTTCACTTACAATCTCCGCATCTTTTATTATATATTGATACGAGACCATGATTTTATTTAAATAAAAAAATATTTATTTATATTTGTGTAATTTTACTCATTTTTGATGAGACAATACGCACCCAATACTTTTAAAGAAACTCTTTTAATTTTTTGAATATCCTTAAATCTTTTTTTTAATATTTTGTTTTGTGGTATTATTTTAAAAATACTATTGAATACTGAAGAAGTGAGGAATTTAGAAGACATTTTTTTACTTATTTACTATTTGTTATTTATTTAAATAATCTTTTTTTAAACCATCGTAACGCATTTGATTAGCTGTAAGGTTACGGTGGTTGTAATTTATATATCTGAATAAATATATAAATAAATAAATTTCATTAATCAGAGATTCAATATCACCTAATTGAATATTTTTTCCAGTTGTCTTCCATTAACACTTGTACATATTGAAATATTTGTACATTTTTTATTTTTAAAAAACCGTGCTTCGTCGAACCCCAGTTATATTGGTTATAATAAATTCCCTGATTAATTTTTTTTAATAAGAAAGATGCTGGACATAATATTCTAAATTCACGTATTAGATATCGGGTGATATGGGTATATTAATTAAATATTAAGAAAGAATTCTTCCATTCTATTATACTTGTCTATTCTGTCTTACTTGAAGAATTGATTCGAAGAAATGTTCTGATTTTAGAGAACATTTTTTTATAATTCTGGAGTTATATACTCGTTTGTTTCTTCATATCATCAATTCCCTATCCAATGTTTTTTTAATTATTAGTATTTATTATGCGGGAAAAATCTCAAAGAGTTTTGATAAAGAAACCTTCTAGGTAATATTTTGTTGTTTAACGATAAAAATTTATTTACTTTCATAGTATACTTTTATTTAAGAGGCACGAAGCTTATTTGATGTATGTAGCTGTATAAATCTTATCAGGTCCATTTTATTAAGCCTCTAAAAGCGTCTCAGAGCTAATTCCAATATCATTAGCTGATCTTCGACTCAGCAGACTTTATCTCCATTTAGGCCATCCTCTCCATAAACACTTCTGGTCACTATGTCATAAAATTAAGCTATCGTATTCCCTGTTACCAAACAAATAATTCAAATACGTAGATTTTGTAGCGTGTATTTCGTTTAATCTTCAATGCATAAAACTTTAATTACTGGATTCTATTCGTGGACAAAGTTGCCATTAAATGCACCGCAGCCCACTTGCAATAAAAATACACTGAACACGAAATTAAAACGCGACAATTGAATAGAAATGCCAACATTTCTCTGTAATCATTAACGAAAATGTTCAACTGAACAGTGTCACCGATCGTTGGTCATATTTATTGGTAACATTAACCATTGTACAATAGTTGAAATGGACAAAATCACCAGTTCGAAGCTCGTAAATAGTCTGCGCGGTAAAAAGTTACGGTCGATATTTTGAAATTACGATATCGAATGCATTTTTTTCGAACCCCCATTGAATGTTTATTATTTCCGATTCATTTTTGTGTTATTTATTATTGTCGATGTTTCATTGTTTGCACTTTTTATTATCTGTAAATCATACATACATACTTAATACATAATAATAATTAAGGATTAATTTCACTTACATATAAATATTCAAATCTAATAACCTAATCTGTGAACTCATATATTCAATATAATAGAGTCGTGTGTGTACGAATAGATTTGAGCTTGCTGGTATGGGTGTACACGCATACGCAACGCACGCACACACTCTTATTACACTATAATATTGAATAATGCCCATAATATCGCACTGAAGCAAACTTATATTAACCAAAACATACTATTATTTTATCATGTTTTCGCTGGAATTTTGCTATTTTATCATTTGTTAATTGATATAATATTTAATAATTATTTTTTTTATACAATTTCTTTATTATAAATATAATTTGCAATGTTTTGATACATTATGATTAGATGTTACAATATTAAGTTTATAGACTTAGTCTTTTACTTATTTTAATACGGAGTACAATCAATTGATATTTAAAATAATGATAAGTCATAACATAATTTATGGGAAAAAATACAAAAACCCACATAATATTTAATAATAAAATCTAAACTCTCATATTGGTATCTTAACTGTTAATAACATAACTTAATGTTGAACCTATAACAAAAATAATTAATATAATCTATATACCTAAGCTTCGCTGAATCATTGTAATACATATATACCTTCACAGAATTCCTGAAAATCTCGGCAAAAATTCAGCCCCTTTGTTAGTCACCTGGCGTATAAAACATTCAGGATTTATGAAGTATTATAGTTGTATAATAATATAATAATGTAGTGATAGGGTTTGTGGCACATGTTGTATTCAAGTCACATAAGGTTGGTTGCACCACATTTGCATGGTAGCGGCTTAAACAATCACCATCCCCCCATTTTGGAACACTAAATCAACCCCCTAAACCTCCTACTAACCATACGTCCCATTATTTATTCTGCTCATTGTAGTCACTGAAAAAATATCATATATTCTTAATTTAAGAGATCAATTGGGCGAAAATTATTGTTGGTCATAATTGACAGTTAGACATTTATTTACTTAATCAATGCTGCTGATTATGATAATCAAAAATTAAGCAACTTTTATTAAAACCGATGGAAAAAGGGACCTAATTTTGTTTAAATATCCTATTCTTGTAGCGGTTTTATTCCTCCGTGTTCTGATTTGTCCTCGTTTTGATCTTTCGGTATTCTCTTCTGAAATTTCATATTCTTATTCATCAAATTTTTTAATTGTCCGACTTCCCCTCACGAAAAAAGTATATTTCTCGGAGTATTAACCCAAGCTGCTTGCATATTAGTTAACTACAAATTTTATCTTGGATCAAAAATATAAAAAATCCATAAACATACAATTAATAATCAGTCTGTAGTTATAATCTAGGTAAAGATATGTAAAATCGTGGCCTGTAAATTTTATATTAATTTATATTCGCTTAGAGCGGTTTTTTACAAATTATTTTAAACACAACAACGTGTATTTGCAACTATTACTAGGTCACCGACAGAGCGGCTCTTCCCGACTTAATATTTGCCTCAGTATTTACCTTACAATCCAGGAAATTAGAGTAAACCTGTATCAAGACGATTGATCGAGATTTTTCTAATATTATTCCCGATCTCCCAGTCGTAATAACCGATCAAATCAATATTTTTTTTCTTGAGCTGGATTTGAATCCATGATTACAGTATTTGTAACCACGCGTCTTATCCACTGAGCTGGTCATATATCAAATAGGTAATATAAAAATCATGAAACTCTATGGCAAGTGGACAAAGTCAATAATCGATAATTATTTTTTGTTACTCGAGCTGGATTTGAACCCATGACCAAAGTATGATATATCTTTAATTATTAAGCTACTATTTTCTTAAGATTGCATGTTAAGAACCATCTCATTATTACTAACAATGGTTAGAAGTATATTTTATTGTAATTTATTCACAAAGCGAACCGAAAGTTGAGTTTTACAATCGCACAGAGACAGACTATCTTCGAGTCGTGCAACTTCACTGCTCTGTTAAACGAGTTGTCAGTTTATTTTCTTTGGAGCTATCATTTTCCCCACTGTTTAAACTCTCAATCCGATATCTGTCTGATTTGAGCATAAATCAATGTTTTATAAAAATTATAGTAATTTGAATATTGATATAATAATTGGATGGTCGTGGTTAATGATGTGCCTAATAGAAGAACACACCCTTACCTCGTCTCATCTCATCGAGCTGCTGAAAAACAAACACTAACCCCGCCCCCATTGTGCCCTCGGTAATGTAATTTTTTATTCCATCTCCCGTCCATAATTAATTTGTGTTAGAGCCGTCCACGCCATTGATTCTGTCGCTTTTGTGCTTCTTAAACGAGAAGGAAACTCTTAAATGGTCGCCATAGTGGAACAAAACATTACTAACAACCCCGAGAAATTATTAAGAAAGACTCTTTCGCCAACACTTATTCGCTGATTACTTCAAACTTATTTTTTTCGTGTCGTTTCCGCATTTGAAATGACATCTTTAGTACACTACAATTGTGTATTTTTAATTTTAATTTAATTTCAATTAAATTGAAAATTAATTTCACTTTATTTCTTCACAGATTCCCGAGAGAACAACAAACACTTCCGAATCACTTCTACTTCTCAGATTATGAAAGACACAACGCTGAAATTGCCGCTTTTCATTTGGATAGGTAAATATTAACATAACTTAAATTCTATAGTAAATTACGATATGTGTATGCAAATAGTTAAGTTTTATCTATAAATTTAAAGCTAGAATTGAATTTAAGTCTAATAACCTAAACAAAGTATTTATTTTCTTAATATTCTAGCCGAACGATAAACCTTATAATTACATGTAAAAAATAGTACATACAGGGTGGACTTGAATTAACTGAGACTATTTTAGGGGGTAGTAGGGTAACGTAAGAATAATCGCTTACGTTACTAATTAATTAAAAAATAGTTAATTTAAAAATAATTAATAATATTATTGGTGCTTTTGGAATCGAGTTTGGGCCACGCTTTTGGAATCGAGTTTGGGCCACCATCTTGGAATCAGCTGTTTTTCTGAAGTACTCAGTAGTGACTGTTACGTGTATATTGTGTCTGTTATACGTTATTAATATTATTAATTATTTTTTTAAATTAATTCCACCCTGTATAAAAAATTGGATTTTTATTACATTTTTTATTAAATATGTAAAATATTACTGATTCCTTTTATATTTTTACTATTATTACATATATTTAACCGTTCTCAGTGTAAGTATAGTTTGTTATTGGAATCAAAATATGCATATGCCACGAATACAAAAATTAATTGTACTGCAACTTTAATTCCTGAAATATTATTTATCTATATGCTTACATTATATTTAGAAACAATCATTGCGGGAAATGTAAAAAAAGCGCATGCACTGCAATTTTACATTCATATGATGTTAATTCTGATATTCGGTATATAAATAATGTTCATAAATCCTCTTCAATTGATTAAATGAGTTGACTAGTTGTTGGAAGTTATCGGATTGGTCCGTGAGCTGACTTGTTTAATATGTCATTGTGTGGTGGAAGAAGGATGATGGAAATAAAGAGGATTAGCGAGTCGTTGTTCGTGGTTGGTAGCTTTACTACACTTTGTCGTGAGAAAATGCTCTTGGTATTATCCAAAGGATTACCACGAGCCACTCTTCGAAGCCATTATTTTGCCACTACCTTAAACACTACCTACACTGTAATCCATCATCACTAATACAACTCATATTAAAATATCGGATACGAGTATTTTATATCTTGTGAATTAGTTGCAGTAGGATTTGTTGGATATCGAAGGTATCAGTCGTTAATCCTGTGATCTGGTTAGTGTGAGTACAAGACTAGTTAGGAGACGGTGTTCCCACGGGAGCCTTAACTTCCTGTACTTCCTCTTTTCCATTGACCAGCTTTGCAAGCATTTGTGTCCTTTCGTCTTATACCGCCAATTCTACTGAATTTAAAAAATCAGCCTTTATATTTGGCTGTGATTTGCAAATAAATTATTTATTTTGATTGAAATTAAATTCTTATAAGTCGACTGCTCCAGCGTATAATATCGTAAGTGCAAAAAAATCTGTGTGCTCTTAAGTCTTTATGGAACTGAGCCACATATTGCATGTATGAAACGTCAAAAAGTGTTGATTTTCAATCTTTATTTAACCTATTAAGTGGGACTTTTTCGAAATAGTAAAATAGTCCTATTTGACCGGCAACTAATGTAGATTCATCTATTACACATTTCATGTCTCTATCAATAGAAGGTAGGTAATCGTAAACTGTTATTTGTTATAAATAATAATTAAACCGAGTGACACGTGACAGGTAGTGTTACCAGATTGAATATGTAATACAGATTTATTTGCATTTACGATATTATACGCTGGAGCAGGCGAAATATGTGTTGATTAAAATAAAAAATGATCAAGTGCACTTACGAGTACGAGACATTTCTATATAATTATTAAAAAAATCAAGCTGAATTGGTATTGGATTTTTTTCCCCTATGAACTATGAAGTATATAAAATAGTTAACATAAACTTGTTTGAATTACATTGATGATGTCATCATATGAATTAATAATAATATTATAAATAATAACAAAGAAGGAAAACAGTCTATATTCTATAAAATGCATTTTCATGTATATTAAATAAAAAAAATATATCCACATTTATTATTTTAAAATAAATCATAGCCTACAATGGTTATAATATTATATTTTTATAATAATTACTAATTAATTGTGACTTTCATTATTATAAAAGAAAAAAATGTATAAAGTGATTTAATGAGAATGTATTCTCATATATACATATGTATTTTTACATCCTCGAGTATTAAATTAATCGTATTCATATTGTATTACTACGCAATGTGATTTTATGAGTATTGAAAAAATCAAAGAACTGGTTTTAGGTGAAGAACAAAACATTTCATGTGGGGCAATTTATTATATTGCCCAAATGAAATATGTTGAGAGAGGGTGTGTCAATGAGGAATTCGATTAAATGAAACAATTCAGTAATGATGGTGTTTATTTTCAGGGTCCTCGGCTTCAGACGTGCGATGCCAGTAGTTGGGCGTATCCTGAATATGACAACTGAAATATACAATGTGGCTGATGGAGACATCCTGCGTACATTCTTCGTTTCACCGGCAAATAACCTTTGTTTCCACGGCAAATGCTCTTACTATTGTGACACAGGACATGCCATATGTGGTAATCCTGACATGCTCGAGGGTAGTTTGGCTGCATACCTTCCCAGTAGTGATATAGCTGAGAGAAGGGTAACTTGCATTACACCATTACTATCTATAATATTAACAAGTATTCATATAAGTGATTACATTTAGATATGGAGACATCCCTGGAGACGGTCATACCATAAAAGAAAGAAGGCTCAGTGGGAAACTCAAGATGACTATTGCACTCTGGTAAAATATTATGTTATATTCTTTTAAGGTTGGGATTTCCAGACGTGACACACCGCAAAAACGATAATAGATATTGCTTTGCTGTACTTTTGATCGGTTTCTTTTTTTTTAATTATTATTAAGAGAAAACAATCGTCTGGAATATCTCTGATGATTTTTGATAGCTTTCTTTGAGAAGGTTTTTTTATATACAACAACGTATTAATTGTCTGTCGGTGATCTTAACTATTACTAGTTACACATGTCACCGACTTAATAATCGCCTCAGTATTTACCTTAAAATCCAAGAAATCAGAGTAATCCTGGATCAAGACGATCGATCGGGATTTTATTAATATTATTCCCGATCTCCCAGTCGTAATAACCGATCAAATCAATTTTAAAAAATCTTGACTTGAGCGGGATTTGACACAGTATTTGTAGCCACGCTTCTTATCCCCTGAGCTATTTTTCTTGTTAATTAGTGCCTCGCCCGAGGCTCAGACGAGGCATTTACTAACAAAAACCAAGCATAAGTGTAGCTAAGTAACTATCATCGTATTTACGGTGTACGTTTACGGTGACGTGTATGTCTGGGAATCCATTATTTAAGTCGGTCTGGATAATGCATCCTATAATTATCTGTTTGACTCCTCATAATAAAATTTTAATAGATCTTATGTTCTTTCACGATTACGCTAAGAACCATTTTCACCTCATATCATATAATTCAGTGGTTCTTAAATTGAAACTATTTTATTTAATTTTATTAATTTAAAATCCCTATAAATTATTGAACCAATCAGTTATTTTTTTCATCAAATTGTTTTCCACAGAAATTACTCTATAGTTTTAAGGGGCTTGATTTCAAAAATGTAAAAAAAAACACTGATTATAATAAATAAACTATATAATATAATATTGGACCTAATGCAGATTAATACTTGAGATATGATATTTGTTTGGAGCATACGTTTCAATTTTTTTTATTTACGTTTTTTTATTTATTAATGCAATAAATCCATAAAAAATATAGAAATACGTATATAAAACAAAAAAAGAAAAAATATACAGTATATAACAGTTTAAAGTACACAAAATAGTAAAAGAAAGTCTACATAAATGTAAAGGGCATACATAAGTTAAGTTGTAGAAATAATAAAAATTGGTTTTAGGATTTTCCTAAATAGTCGACTCTTTCAAGTTGTATGTATGAAGATAATAATTGAAATTGTGTCTTAGATTAGAGAAATCCCTCCATATGATGAAGGAAGAAGACTGCTGGATATAATGGACATGGCTATTTTTGATTTCCTCACCGGTAACATGGACAGGCACCACTACGAAACATTTAAGTAATTATTTTTTATTTAATATACAATATTTAGTTGAGTCTATATTGTATGTTGTAAATGTGTTTAGGGTGTTCGGAAACGAGACTTTCCCTCTACATCTGGACCAGGGTCGTGCCTTTGGAAAAGCATTCCACGATGAGATTTCAATATTAGCGCCTTTGCTGCAATGCTGCATCATCAGACAGACGACGCTGACTACTTTACTGAAGTAAATATACAATGAGCATATTATTTTGATAATATTCCAACAATACAGTACATGGGCATGTGGTAGAGAAGCGGCTGAACAGCTGGTGAAGCTGGACAAAGAAGTGGTTGTGATGGTGGTTCATGTTCATATGGCGCGTACTCCATGTTGGACGCAAACAACCCTCGGGCCACAAGCCTCCCTCGCTTTTCATACATCTCCTCTTTCCTCCCTTCACAAACATAAAACATTCATTAAAACAATCATGAATGAACGATACTCCTTTTCTTCGTCTCTTTGCTCATTCGAAACTATATTTTACTTACGGAATACGAAGACCTGCAAACTTCCTCTAAAAATTGGTCACTTTCTGGCATTAAAAAAACAGGAAATTAATAATTAAACTAACTTAAACACTATGTGTTGAAACATATTACTGAGATATATTGTTGCATCGCATAAATTCATAAGCCAAGTAATTAAGAACGTTGTAGTGACAATTAAATGGAAATTGTTAATTGTTGAGTATATACTTCTATTGACTTATATTAATAATTAAAAAAATACAATTATAGAGTTAATCATATATCAATTTCAAACAAAAAAGATTATTAAAACGCACCATATAACAGTAAGGTAGTAAGTTTCACTTATTCAGGAAATGTTCAAGGGCCTTAGTAATGGATTCACCGTAAATACGAAAGTAGTTACTTAGCTACACTTATAATCGGTTTTTTTGTTAGTTAATGCCTCATCTGAGTCTCGAGCGAGGCACTAATTAACAAAAAAACGATCAAAAGTACAGCAAAGCAACTCTATTGCCGTCTTTACGGTGTACGTTTAAAGTGACGCACGCCTAGGAATTCCAAGCTTTATTCAATGCGGTATAATAAGCATTTAGGCTAGAATTTATATTTAATTAATTAATAACTTACCATAATTATTGTTATTAATAATGCCTTTAAAAAGTGTGAGGGTAAAATTTAAACGATTAAGTAAGTTTCTACTGTTATAGTTAACGATGTTGATAATTATAGTGGAGAACAAGTCAGTACTTTATAGGTTTACCGCGTCTTCAGACATTTATTGCTTCCAAAGTAAATTCAATTTATTTAATGGTCTTTACTAACTATAAACACTGTATCAAAACTAAGTTCGCACCATTTTTCAGTACTAAATCGAGAATTTATTTTTTGATAGACTTCACAACGGCTCCAAGAAACTGTCAACGGTGATGCGGGAAGCCATGAAGGATGACCCCATAAATCCTGTCCTCTGGGAGCCACACCTGGTAGCTCTGGATCGAAGGGTGAAGATCATCCTGGAAGGAATCAGGCAGTGTCTCAACAAGGCCGAGGAGAGCGAGGAACTCTTCATGGGGGGACTTGCTTGACGGAGATTACTCCTGGCCACGCCTTACAGACTCACCTCACATACAAACTCTTGATATTGTTGTTATCGTGACAGTGACTTTATCGCAACAATTCAGTGAATGCATAACAATATCTTGAAATCCGGACTCCATTCCATCTAATTGTAAATCCCAAGCTTGGAACATGTTTATTGCAATCATGCGAAATTCTCAAAACTAGTGCTGGTGATGTGTTCCTGCTATATTTACACGAGGTTCGATCAAAAATACACATATTCTAAATTATAATTCGTCCTTTTTCGATTTACCCTTGCACATTAACATAACCTATCACGTGAAACTGTCACGCATTCCTATACTATACGATCAGTTTTATCCAATAAACTTTTATATAGAGGGGGCTAATATTAATATTAGATTTAAATAACCAATTTATTATTTATGTTTGATTGTATCAAGCAACTTTTTATTGCCTATTTTCCCATATTATGTGAAAAAAGATCTAAATTAGTTAAAAATGTCTATTATGATGATGGATGAAAATGGTTATCAAATTACCATTTTTGTTCACTTGTTAAAACCTCTTTTAATATGAATCAATATAAGTTCATTGGTTTTATACGATTCAATCGCTTAATACTATTTTTTTTGCATAATTCCCAAACGAAAAAGGCAATGGCGATTTCTTTTGTTTTTTTTTTATTATTTATACAGTAGATATTTTTCGCTTATTGAATTCGGGATATTTCAGAAGTTACATTTTCAAATACTCCCCCAAGTAGGTGTGTCGAGCTGGTTTTTGATCGGGATTATAGAAATTCAATACACTTAAAGAAATTAAACCTATTTAAAGTAAAAGGATATAAACTCTAAGTCAAATGCGTAAACAGACTCATGTGATAGTTATTGTAAATATGTTGTCCTGTTGATTAATTGTATATTTCACTATAAATGCGTATATTTTTCGATCAAGCCTCGTATGAATTAAATGTTGTTACATGCAAATAAATATTTTATTTGATAGTTTTCTAAATTGTACATAAGTCAGTACGTGTAAGATATGATATATATAAATAAAATACCATCACCAAAGATGGAAAAGCGTCCAAACGCTACTATATTTTTAAATGTATGTAAATATTTTATTTAGCATTTATTTTGGAACCACAACAATATTGGGTGTTTATGTTTTTTTATATATATTGAATGCGAAGAATTAAAAATGAGTGATAATACTTGTATTTGTTTGTTTGTTACCATTTATCATTGTTACCAATTATATTATGAGAGTATTGTGAATAGAATGAGAGGGTTTTTAACATTATTATGTTACTGTTGATTTTCACAGACCGATTGTATGTATTTTAACAGCAATGTGCCAAGGGAATCTCCATAATATTATATTTAAAAATATATATACATTTTTATTGTATATTTTTTATTAAAATTAATGTCTTTGGATTGTTTATGCGCGGATGATTGATAATGGAGAAATAAATTATTTTTGAAGTTATTTAGTTGTTTATTTGAAAACATGTCATAAAAATAACATATTGGATTCTGATGAGTACTCAATTTACATTCAGAAAAGAGGAGAAAAATCTGCTTTGATGTATCATTATTGGATTGGATATCATCTTTGATAACAAGGTAAAGATTATTCTCCGTTTTCATTTGATATTTGAATGGGTCTGTAATTTATTAGATTGTGTGTTTCTTCAGATAATATGATTTACACTTTTATAGTTGAATATAAAGAATTGAATCGTTGGATTTATATTTTATACGCATTTATTTAGCATGAAGGAAAGTCGCTATATTCTGTGGGTTTTATAACCCTGTCTCTATTCACCCGGGATTCAACGTTTTATCAAAATGCAAAAATACGAAAAAAATTTAAAAGTATAACACAATAACTGATAAAGCGCAACCTCTTTAAAACGTGCTGTATGAAGAGTTTTCCTCTCAATAACATCTATTAGTATATTTGGGTTGATTTTTTTATAATATACCTATAATATTTTGTGATAATTCCAAATATTATTGCAATGTAATGTAACTCTTTTTATTACATTTTAAATTATGCAAATCATATTTATTTACATATGCATACAATAACTACGATACAATAACTACGATTATTAAAATATAATACAATAACTACGATTATTAAAATTAAAATGAATAATTACTGATACAAGCTACTAATATGGTCGTGGGTTCGATTCCAAATTGAATTTAAAAAAATATTTTGGCTATGGAGATCCCGAATATTATTGATAAAATTACAATTTAAAGTCAAACAGATATTTTGACTTTAAATTGTAATATCATAAAAATATAAAATATTTAGTAAAAAGTGGGAAAAAAGTTTCTTACAAGTATTATCTAATCATCATCTCCAGCACAAAACATATAACATAATACAGCATTCTTCCAGTATGTTTTTTTGTTTACTTGTTCCTTGGTTTACCCTGCGTTCTTTTTAAGGCTGCCAGAAAATTTCCCATACTTACTGAATGACGAATGTCATAAAGTAATGAATTCCCAGGCATACGTCACCGTAAATACGATAGTAGAGTTACTTAGCTACACTTATGATCGGTTTTTTGTTAGTTAATGCCTCGTCAGAGCCTCGGGCGAGGCACATATTAACAAAAAACCGATCAAAAGTACAGCAAACCAACTCTATTACCGTCTTTACGGCGACGCTCGCCTAGGAATCCCAAGATTAAAAGAGACGTGTTCATGACTAATTAAGCTACCAAGTATTTACTAATTATGGCAAAACCTGGCCTTGGTTATACTGAAATAGTGCGTCATGAACAAGTTCCAATAATACCTTCAGAATCTAAACAATTGGTCTACTTTTACTTACATTGAAGGGCAGATATCCTCATGCATGATAAATGATATTATTTGTATGGAAAAGGTTGCGAACCAGTTGTATTTTGAAAGGAGATGCAAGAAGGGGGCTGTAGGATGATAATAAAGATGGTATCCAAAATAGGAGCTGCCGATTGTGGTACATACAATATACAATAGAGTAATACAATCATAACTGAATGACCACCATGGCCAAGTGTCCAATAAACTGACCACTCTCATATATAATAAATACATCTCTATGCTAAACAGCTTACCTTATCTTGTCTGCCCTCTTCCAAGCTCGCGTCGATCAACCTTAACTATTTTGTATCCAAACATGTATTTGACTGCGTTAAATAGTTATAACATTTAGCATCGGCAATCAAACGAAACTATGTCAAATCAAATGCACCGCTACAAAACTAACTTTGTATTATTATTATTCACCACTAACTGTTGGTTGGCCAACATTATGTTTCATCTTAAACTAACTACAACAAAGCAATGCCCCTCATCGAGTGATTGGGGGGGGACAAACGTTAAAATATTCAAATTATTTTTTCAGGTACGAAGATAGAGTGTACAGGTATATACTGCCTAAAATAAGAGAGGGTCGACGTGGCTTGAATGTTTAATTTTTCGCTTAACTCGCGGTCTGGGGGACGCATTTTATACATTTTTATTTCAACTAAACACCCCAAATTCGCATTTTAAATCAATTCAGCTTTTTTCTATTTTTGATGGACGAATTAACTCTTCAAACAATCCTTTTAAAAAATACGCTCACTTAGTGATAGCGTTGGGTGTGTACGATGAATATTTAAAAAAAATCTCCCATAATATTTTGAACTTGCTCGGTTACTTATTTATTAACAATCGATATTGCAATGAAGAAACAACTTTCTTAAATACAAATATAGTGACGTTAGATATATTTGTAGTTTTATTTTGTTTTCGTAGTGAAATGTGTCATAATAAAACACCTCTAAAGTTACACTTCGTTCACACCTGTGGCTTTTGACCACTAAATTGCAACATGCATCTTTTACAACTTTAAAAACTTTTTTTTAATAAATAGTATACAGTATTATATATCCATAAGGGGAAACGTTATTTTTGCAATATTTTAATTCGCAAAAGATTATTAAAATAGAGAAGTATCGATTATTTTAAATTTCAGAAAAGCTTAGTTCTTCTTGATCGACAGTACAAGAGCGTTTTAAAAAATGGTGTTACCAATAAAATGTTAATTTTTTTATGAATAAATCAAGGTATTTTCCTTCAAAAGAGAGATTTTAATAAATAATATATTTGGTTGTTTATTTACGCCCTATGGATCTTTTTTGAGAGGGTTTTTTAGACACAACAACGTGTTAATTGTCTGTCGGTGATCTTAAATATTACTAGTTACACAGGTCATCGACTTAATAATCGCCTCAGTATTTACCTCACAATCCAGGAAATCAGAGTAAACCTGGATCAAGACGATCGATCGGGATTTTATTAATATTATTCCCGATCTCCCAGTCGTAATAACCGATCAAGTCAATTACAAAATTCTTGACTTGAGCGGGATTTGAACCCATGACCACAGTATTTGTAGCCACACTTCTTATCCCCTGAGCTATTACGCTGGTATAATGTACCAAAAATCTATTTTCTATTAGCCAAACTATATTCACTGGTAATGTAAGTGAGCATTTCTGTGGAAAATATTTACTAGTGAGACGTGTTCTCTAGGAAATTGGCTTCGTAAAACACTTTAACACATTCTCTAGTGGCACGCTGACAATAATAACTTTCAATAGTGTTGTTTCAACTTATGTATATTGAAAAGGGTTGAGTAGAATGTGTTAAAATGGTGTTGGTTGGTTTGATTAAGGTGTGTTTTTGTGTCACTGTGTGATGTCAGCTCAAGTAATGGCAATGGTGACAGGAATGGCGAAGAGTGTCACTCTCTACTAAATTATTCAATGGAAGCCATTAGCCCCAAGTTACATGCTACCGGCCGCAGTTTTACCTGCTCAACAATTAAATACTTTCATTTCAAATAATAAAATATACCCAATTACACACCTTCAATCTGTAATTGTACATAGCCGAGAATACAATCACAAATTAATATGCAAGCCTATTTATAAAAAATCTGGTAACTTAGTGTGACCGAAATGACTACAGATACGATTCCTGTCACTGCTACTATAATATTAAATGGCGGTTGAGTGGCGAAATTAAGAGTGAAAAAGACGGATTTATACATTTCCAGTTAAATATAAGGAATTTCAATTCAACTATTCAAGTTCATCTGAATTAAGGATTATAGGAAAGAGGTTTTTACATGGATATTAGTCATAATAACAAATCTTTTCAATACCAAAACATATTATTTTAATCATATAATATATTCCATTCTATCCACAGTAATCCTCATCAGTAATTATGTCTTCAATTCTTCTTTGAAAATATTGCAATAACTTGGGAACGAACATGTGCACATCCGTGATTTCTTTTCCACCAATTCTGTCACCTTCATGGCTTGTGTAGGAACCTAATATTATCTATTCTCTTTATTTTGTAAAATTTCACTATTTTTTTAAATTTATATAATAATACTATACTTTACTTTTCTTATTTCCACCATATTTTTGTTTCATTCCGTTTTTTTGTCTACTCTGTAAAAAAGCTCATACGAGCTTTTATATTCAATTAAATGAATAAATCTGTAATATTGACAATACATAAATATCAGAATGAATAATAACAAAAGCAGTCCATCATCAAAACAACGATTAGGTTATACTTTAAAAAAATATATAAAAAACAAGAATATAAACTTTTGCCTAATCTTTAATTTTAGATAAAATTCTCATCCAATAACTGATTTGTTCATTTTTGGTAATAAGCCATCCTAATTATAAAATCAAAATATAAAAAATATAGTATGTATGTATTACACTGCAATAAACAAGTGCGTTTACTCACTGAATCAGTGCAGTGTAAGACACTATTAAAATAAGGACAGTTGATCTAATAACCCACCCCACTCAATGAAAAATTGTCACTATCACTGATTTTTTATAAATATTTGAATTGCATTTATATTGTAATTGTTAGAATGAGAATAATCTTTTATTGGTTGTACTTTAAATCTTTAAATAAATGAATCCTCAGTCGATTGATCGAGCGTGCAAATAATGATTTAACTTTGAAATATACACTTTAAATCCCAATGCAAATGGCGCATATATCCAGTCCATAATATGAATCACACATTCACATTAAATGGAGCAAACCTTAAAGGCAATTCTCTCAACGACCTGCACTTGGATTCGGTATTGCCACCTGGATCTTACAAGAATACATTGAAAAGCTTTTTCACTCCAGAATAACTGTTTTAAAACTGTGTACACACGAGGATGTGTGGCGCTGGAATATAATAAGTTAATGGTTTGACTTGGACTAGAGAGAGGGTGGTTTTAGTGAAAGAATATCGAGGGATAAAAGAGATTATTTGTGTTTGCTTTGTGGATGAGGTAAAGTGTTTGCCATCACTGTCACCAAGGACCGCAATCTCTTGATGGTTTCCACTAGAAGCAATTCTTCCATCTAAACACTTCTGCCGAGCCTATTTTACAGCCATTCACTAACTCAGCTTTTTTATAATACCAGTATCTGAAATTTCTTATAGTCATTTCAGAATTCATCATCTATGTACACAGATGTCTTCATGAATGGACAAAAAAAAATTATATTAAAACCACACTGTCAATATTAAATAACATGTAAATAAATATGTCAACATTGTAAAGTAACTAACCTCTGAAAAAAATTACATTGAATTTAGAAGAACAGGAATTTAAACTTGTATGTTTCGGTAAAATCGGTTGATAAAATGTGTGAACACACAATACATTAGTCTATATTACAATTTCTTTATTTTACATACAGATGCCTTGATTAATGGACAAAATATTTTTTAGTATTAAAACCACACTATCAATATTAAATAACATGTAAATAAATATGTCAACATTATAAAGTAACTAGCCTCTGAAAAAAATTACATTGAATTTAAAAGAAGAGGAATTTAAAGTTGTATATTTCGGTAAAATCGGTTGATAAAATGTGTGAACACACAATACATTAGTCTATATTACAATTTCTTTATTTTACATACAGATTGCCTTGATTAATGGACAAAATATTTTTTAGTATTAAAACCACACTATCAATATTATATATTGTAAATAAATATTTTAACATTGTAAAGTCTCGTAAACGTCTGAAAAAAAACTAAATTGAATTTAGAAGAAAATTGAGCTTGGATCTTAGATCTGTTCATAAAATGTGAAAACACACAATACATTAATCTATGTATATTACAATTTCTTTATTTTATTTGAATTTTACATTGTTCATATAATATAAAACATCTTATAAATAAGATTTAAGTGTACAGAATATAAAATCTTTTTGCCTATAACATTTTTATGAGATATTAGGGGTTGTTAATATTAAATAATAAAAAGTATGGGGATAAAAATAAAACTAAATTAATCTGCTTCCGTTTTGATAATGATACGTAAGAGAATACATTTTTAATGTTATTATGTAACAAAACATTATATTAAATTATAGAAAAACTTGTGAAAATACCACATAAAAAATGTGTGTTAACAAAAATAACTTAAGTTTAATTAGGTTTGTTTGTCAGAAACTAGTAAAATTATATTTTCTCTTACATCTTTATTTTTTAAATGCTTTATCACGAATACATAGCCGAATGTAGTTTGAAATGTTTTTTATTAATTTTATTTGTTTATATTAAGAAATACACTATAAGACGCTAAAATATTTTTGTATGATCGATTATAATATACTTTTAAAATAAGCGAAAATTTATTTGCTTTCTCCAAGTCATCGATTCGCCACTCAAGAGAACACAGCTGAATCATTTGATGTATCAATTACTCTTTATGTTAAATAAATTATACATTATGTGTAAAATGTAGTGTGTCGATATGCGAGGTCAATGTGGAGTTGGCTGAAAAAAATCCACCCTCAATAGAGTAAACTTTCACGTAAAACAATTTCTGGGACTGTTTTCGCCATCGTTTCAATATTGACGCGAGCTTTTCCACGATTTCTGCCGCCATCTGCATTCTTCCCACGACCACGAAAGGCTACAAAATATTATTGTGCAAACATCTTGGCCGCCCCATTCCGCCCCATGCCGCCCCCATCGCCATCTTCGATCTACACATCCACATACTACAGACCAATCCATTAAAAAGTATACTCTAGTGGGATGGGCTTGATAATTCAAACTTGCATCAGGTTGTGTACATCAGGTTGTGCAAAATTTATAAACATATTTTTTTAAATGTGAACATATTATATAACATTTGAAATCAGAGAAATCATATGATTATAAAGAAGAGTTTTCAAAGTTTTCTTTTCATATTTTTCATTTCTTATAAAAAATATACAGCATCGTCAAAAATATACATATTTACTATAAAGGAATATAACTATTTACTTCAAATTTAATATTAGCAACATTTCATTGTTAATTTCGAACCACCTTTATATCATTCTGCAGAAGATATGTTTGGAATACGTTGGTCTTAAAATTACCTTTTAGAGAGTATTCATTAAATTAATTCATTGACACAGTATTACACAAACAAATATAAAATCACGAAAATAATTTTGAATTAGGTTAGAATAGTGCATTTCCTTTATGTTTTCTTTAGCTGCTCCAGATAAATTCTGCTTATTTTAATTAATTGAATTAAGTGCAGTTAATATACAATTTACTTATCGAGTAAGCTACAATCATTTTTATTTCGCATTATTATAGAATGACAGGGATTATTATTATAAGCGGAAATAAATGTGGTTATGGGTGACTCAACCTATGAATCACTTTAATATTTAAAAAAAAATGCAATATCCTTAAATAAAATATTCTCAATGACTAAAAGTCCACATATTTAGTAAATCGATTGTCTCAAAAGGGACGCAATATGCAGTAAAGGATGGAATATTATAAAAAGTTTGGAAGATGGAACATCGCGATGGCGTGATAAGTATCATTAAAGATACCTAAACAAACTCTATATTATTGTGCTCATGTGAAAACATAATCGGAAGTGTGTTTGTTCAGTTCTCTTCCCGTCTTTTGTTCGGGAATTGTGTTATTTTTTCATAATAACACACACGGAAGAAAAAAAACATCTCTGGTTTATTAAGAGGATCATTATATTCAATCAAATTCTATTAAAATAGTGTTTTTATTGATTAATCGACAATCATTTTATAAAAATAATAAGTTATAGTCCTGAATAATTCAGAAAATAACTACTACTTAGGCATTGAAAATAGGAAAACCGAAAGAAATTTTTCAGCTGTAATATGTGAATATAATTTTTATGCACAGTAACGACATCTTTTGCCTGTACTCCCAATTTATATTGTCTATTTCTATAGTGGAAATGAAAATAAAAAATAAATTAATAATACTGACTCCAAATCTAATCAAATAAATTACAATTGCACTCAAATTGAATGTTGTCAATTTACGAAAATATATTAATTCATAATCCTATTTATTTAAATATAAATACATACACCTCTATAAAATTTATATGTACATGTTGTGGGGTGTTTCTATTATTGATATAAGAATAATTATGAAACGCCAAATAAGCCATTAATAATTATTACTCCCTAAATTCAGATCACTCTATATAATTTATTTCATCATTACTATTTCAATATTTAACATTTCAACTGCAGTCATTCGTTGAAAAAATTGCGGATGAATGTTTTGTCATGATAAGAATAATCTCATTGTGTTATTTTTAATAAAATAATTCATTATATTATTTTGTAGTACATTTATTTGAATCAAAGAGATATAAATTAGCAATAAAGTTTACATTTTATTTGTGTAATTATCTCAAAACATCAATATATTAATGACACAACTATAATATATAAATATACATATAAAACTGGTATACTGTATAAAATATATTGTATATTAGAGAAGACACTCTGATCGGTAGATTAATCTGTATAAAACAAATCCGTAGGTAGGTATTTATTAAGGCATCTTAAATGGACTCAATGTAAAGTATTAAACGTTACTAAAGATTATAACAATTACTCACAAGACCACAATCACAAGACATTATTTACCTTGACAATGAACGCTACATAAAAGAATGAACTACCAAACTATTAAAACCGATACATGCACATATACTGCGATTTAAATGCTTAATAATTTATTATAAAAACTCCGTCTGCTTGTAATATTTGCATGTATGTATCGGTTATGAAATAAATATTATATAATCATAACACAGTTAAAGCTTGTTTACGTTTCACTAAAGCTAGTAGTAGTTAAATATTTTAAGATTCTTATTCTCCCCGATAGGTGAAGAAGGCATCGATGAGGAATACAGCCCCATTAATGATGGAGAGGGAAGCCTTGGCCAGTTGCTTGTCTCTAGTTTCCCCATGCCATGAATTTTCATATGCTTTGATCAAAAGAGCACCGCAAGCAACGTATAAAGCGCATCCAATGAGAGAGAAGAAGATATCAATGCGACGGTTGATCGGAGTTTGTAGAACTACACCTGTAAAACAAATGTACATTATATTAATACACAATTCAGTAAATAGTTAGCACTTTAGAATAGATTATATTACCAGGCCATTCAACTGGATGTATAAATATCAAGATGGCGAACCAACCATTTGATTGAGGCAACATTAATCAAGAATTTTAACAACAGTAATGAAGAGTGATTTACACCTCTATCGAAAATTCATACGGACTTACATTTAGTGCGTTTTTAACAATTAGTTTTGTCTCACTCAGACTCGCATTCTTAATCATTATTGTGTGGCCTGTTAATATATCGGTGGTATCAGAATGAATACGTGATGAATATTAGAGTATAATGCGGTGGTTACACACTACTAGGGCCGGTTTTTTATCCGGCGATATCAGCGAACTATAGCTAAAGCAAAACTCGTGTTATATTTCCCTTCCATTCGAGTGACATTTCATGACGAACTCGTCGCTTCGGCTCATATCGGTGCAGCTGAATGACTTGAATCTAAGCATCGACTAAGATTGGCTTTAACTTTGACACGGCTTGAAGAAACGGAATTAACAAATATGAATCAAAATTCATATAAATCGTAGTCACGTAGCTCACGAGTTTAGAGCTATATGAAGAAACCGGCCCCTAGTTACTAAAGAATGGGATTCCTAGGCGTGCGTCACCGTAAACGTACATCGTAAAGACGGTAATAGAGTTACTTTGCTGTTCTTTTGATCAGTTTTTGTATTAATCAGTAACTCACCCGAGGCTCAGACTAAGCATTAACTGACAAAACACCGATCATAAGTGTAGCGAAGTAACTCTACTATCGTATTTACGGTGAAGTATGCCTGGGAATCTATTACTTAACCTGATAGTGGCATGCTAGTAACTACAAATTATTTTGTTTTCACTTCCCTCGCACAGTCAATTATATTGTGTTAAGTTGACAGCTTACAATTTTTCTAGAGCGTAGTGGAAACAAAAAAAAATGAAGTTACTAGCATTACTAGCCTGCAAGTACTTGCACCACTACTGGTAGGTTAACTTGCACGGTCAAGTAGCCCGTGTAACCAGCACATTATTAAGTCCATACCTGCAGCACAACCGATCAATATGATGATGTATCCAACATATGTTCCGGTTGTCAGCATAGCCAAGTTGATATCGCTGCAATTGTTAAAGCTGTGGTAGTGAAGCCCCAAGATAATGCAAATCAATAACTGAAAAATACAAAGAGATTATTATTATTTTTATATATAAAACTAATCTTCAGTACCGGACTAATCAATAAAGAAGTAGTCTTATTCATGATCTGTTTACACATTGCTAGTTAAATCCAACTAGCACTGTGTAACCAAGTCATTACGAGTACCGAGGTGCGATATTCTTATTTTATATAAAATACTATTATCATCTAATTTCAGCAATATTGGTTTTTAGAATTGCTAACAATGTTAGAATCTCTATAATCAATATTGACAATTTTGGAGAAAAAAATATCAACGGCTTCTTGATAACGAAATCGTTTAATTTGGCCTCATTGATAACTAAAATGACTTCAAAATTGTTTATTGCTTACAGCTGCGTTTAGCAAATAACAATGATAAATTAAATTCAATATAAAAAACTCTCAGTTATCAAGAAGAATATTGATTAATTATACGACAGTAATTGGCGCATATCTTAAAATAAATAGTGGTGTCATATAATTTTAATAAAACTGATAAATATGACTCACAAGTCACATTTTAATCTCTTTTATGATAAGTTGTTCTATTACTCACTCGATTGTTTAGTAAGGTATTCTAATTTATTTGTGGACATAAATGCAGCAGTATAATGATGTCATATTAAATCGTATGAATCCATTATACGTTTGTCTGTTTCTAGTTTCTAAACAAACAATGGCAAAAATAGATTCCGTCAGCCTAAATAAATTTGGGTCGGGTTAAGTTTTATGCATAATATATATATGAGAAAGGTCAACAGACTAATTTTTATTGATATAGTCGAGGCGGAAAGCAGGTGAGATTTATTTTCAAGGTTGATGATACATCAATTTATTGAACATGCTGTGATTTCTTCTCAGAATACAAATCTGGAGATGACGCAAGGTTATAAATAGGCGCGGGCGATCGCCATGACACTCCTCAGTAAGCCTTGATGAAGTTAAACCTTAGATCATCTTTTAGTTAAAAGACTTACAATGAAATAAAAATAAAACAATCGATTTTCAAACTACTTTACTTCTTTTTATTTTTCACTCTTTTACGCCCTGGGGAGCTTTTTTTGAGGGTTATTTAGACACAACAACGTGTTAAATCATTGTCTTTCGGTGATCTTAACTATTACTAGTTACACATGTCATCGACTTAATAATCTCTTGAATATTTAACTTACAATCCAGGAAATCAGAGTAAACCTGGATCAAGACGATCGATCGGGATTTTATCAATATTATTCTTGATCTCCCAGTCTTAATAACCGATCAAAAAATTTTGTTACTTGAGAGATTTTAACCCACGACCACAGTATTTGTAGCCACGCATCTTATCTACTGAGCTATTGCGCTAGTTATGATATAGTTTCCGTGCGGTGCGTATACAAATAGAGCTGGTGTACACCATTACTACCTTCTAGTCTATTCGTATGCGCACCAATACTATCAGCACGACTCACTAACAAACTCTCATTACCCTATATTATATATTGAATACGGCCGTGAGTATTACAGGACATTTAACCACTTTTAATAGAAACGCATTTGTAATATCCAATCAACATATTCTTCCATAACAATATTATTACTCACGAAAAAAGTTCTATAAATAAATTGTTTTTCATTAACCGCAAATAAAGCACGGTATTTTGTTATCAATTTCATGTGTGCTATCTGGTAAATTTCACTCGAGATATTTCTTTGTCGTTCGATTGAATTATATTTTGTATATAATTAGAATGAATTTATTTATATATATTGTAAACGCTTGTTTTCGTTGTAACCACGCCCTTTTGAGAACAATTCACGAACAAAATAACAATGAGAGACATTTCAGTGAAACTATGTCAGTGGGTCTGCCATTTCGATAATTAGAACAGTGTGAATCATCGCATTTTTATTGACGATAATTCGTTACACAAATGTTAATATGCTTAAAAATATAACAACAAACATTATTTTTGTTGCGGCGCAGATTAAAAATATAGGTAATATGAATTAGAACTACTCACGAGTTCAAAGAACTTGACAATAGCTAATCTGCTGACGGCCATAGTTGTGGTTTTTTGGGTATTTGTAGGGATTCAAAAAACAAGGGAAATCTGGAAACAAGTTCCAACGCTGAGAAGCAAACACCGACTGCCTCTATTTTGTACACAAGGATAAACACTTTCGTTGGAATACACGACATTCGTCGATTGTATATTTGTCGAATTAAATATTGCAATATTAATATAAACAATTACATCAAATTTTAAGAATGCACGATTACTCCAGCTCCAACACAAATTGTTACTTTTATTATTTTTTGAAAATATTTCATTATAAAAAAAATATTCTATTGGGTTAAAATACATCTGTAGTGAAATAAGGTTGTATAGTGTCCAAATGACAAATAAAATATTTTTCATTTGTCACATCACAAAAGTATGATATTTATGCAATTATTCAACGTCTTCTTCTATTAATAATATAAATAAGAAGTAATAACATATTGCGAATACATTATATACAAATAATAAGACGAAACATGCTAATGACATAATCTCTTGTCTCATGAAGTGTTATGGAAAAATTGCATAAATAAAGACAATTGTACTTTGAAGAAGAATGTTTTGTGAAAAATAAAATAATAGGAACGATTCTTTTATACGTGGAATGTTTAACCTTATTTTTGAAGATATTATACAAAAACAAACATTGTTCGTTTACTTCATTATGAATAGCTCTCATCAGATCTCGGATTAGTGGGTGCAGTGAAGTGCCTTGGAGCACTGGAAACTGCGCGGCTTATATTTTTATTAAATTTGTAAATTGTATAATTCCATTTAAATTCAACAATTTACCAAGTTAAAAAAATATAATCTGTGCAGTGTCCAGTGCTCCAAGGTACAGTGTGCCCACTTTATCTAAGGTATGATTATAAATATTCGATTACTTTTCTTGCTTAAAATATCGTTTTTACTTAAAGAATCCTATTTTTCACTCATCTATTGTGTCAGGAAGAAAATAATACCAAATGTTACCTGGTCGATTGTCTCAAGCCAATATTATTAATACATTTATAGATATTCGACAACAGAGTCTTTGATATACATAATATAAATAAAAAGCCTTGATTCTTGAGGTCATATATTGTATAGGTAATATTTTTACCTTCCACACACTTTTGGCCTTCTTTCGCCTCGACACAATGATGTCATCCTCGGGTTGGATCGTACATTATAATAAAACATAAAAATACTAAACAATATCGTATATTCTAGAAATGGCGGGTTCAACACACAGGCTATCGATGATAACATTTATTGAATCATGTCAAAGTCAACTTTGCAATTAAAAAACGACAACAAACCGGCTTCGTTGGCCGACTTTCTGATGCATTTCCACATCTCGAGCACACACGGGATTGCATAAATATATGTAACTTTTTAGTGTTGTATCAATGTCAAAACCACAGTATGATACGATAATTATATTGATTACGATCGAGTAATGTGCGGAAATTAGTCATTAAACTATAAACAAAATAATAACACACCTACACTAAAGCCCAAATAAGTATAATCGATAGAAATTGATTTATTATGCACATTATCAAATTTATAAAAAAAGGCTTATGATGACCTAAGAATTTAAGGACCTAGTCACTAAAGTACTGAATCGCGTGACTTTATAAATAGTAAAATATTTAGTAACCTTTCTACTGCGTACTTGTTTACACTTCGATGAACTAAGGGCAAAACAAAACAAAAGCACGAGTAAGGTTTGGATATTTAAATATGGAATGAAATTTAATACATATAACTTATGGAGAATATGGGAATCTTTACAAATAATACTATTTCAACCACCTTATTATTAAAGCTATTCTGTTAAGTCATCGTCTTTGTGGAAATAGTTGACCTAATTCTATAATATCACCTATTTGTTACTGAAATTTCATATAAAAATAAGTTTACCCACAACCTATCATTATTGTGGCGACATTTAGAATTATTATATACTTCCATTACATTAGCAAACTATCGAGTCAATTTATACAACAAATAGAGTATAGTGGGTGGATTTTAATGAAATGGGGTTGTGCATTTCGCAAAAGCATGTTAGTGACCTAGTTCATTCCAACCCCTGAATATTCCTGGCGCCAGTTTGGTCTAGACAACCCCCATTTTGATATACTTCATGGACCGAGGAGGATCCTCCCTTTGTCCCTCTATAACGTATAAAAAATATTAATAAATACAAACACACATATCTTCACTCGCAACACAGTTGTTATCGAGAAATGAGTAAAGACCAAAACCACAACTGGATAAATACATATATCATAATTTTATTTATATATTAAAAACGATGAATTAAGGCAATGAAAAGTATAGTATATTTCAATATTCTTAAAATTTATTTTACATATGAATTGTAGAATAATATGTTTGTTTTTCTCTTATAACTAAATTATACAAACCAAGTTTCAAGCATATTATGTGTATTATCAAACTTAAGACATTTTTTTTCGAAGTGGTATTTATTGATAATTTTTATTATTCAGAAAGTTTTCTACCTTGTCGTACATTAATATCATAAAAAAACCGGCTCAAACCTATTTTTAAATTCCAGTTGAATATTAAACTAATAGACTATAATCAAAATCGACTTTTTTGTTTTTAATGTTTCTAAATATCTTTAATACTAAGTAACTCTTATATATCAGTAATATTTCAAAACCCATACACGTATTTATAAAACAGTCACATATTTTTGGAAGAAATGCAGATGGTAGGATTTGAACCTAAATTATCTATAATTTAGCCTTTAGCTAAAACATTTTGTCTACTGATAGCCCAGTCAAATTAGGGTTTTACCCCGGAATTTTAGCAAAGAAGCTGCAATTTTGCATACACCTTTATTTTAATATTCCAAGGGTGGTCTGAAAAATCGAATGAAATCAGGTGAGAGGTTTGCAAGTTATTCGAGGTAAAAGGTCACAATAATCAGTTTTTCATGATTATCTCGGTTTGTATAGCTTTTAATAATTTGACTAGGCTATGACGTATTTATACTACCTATTATTTAAACTGGGATGGAATTACTAACCATTATAGTCATTATTTAAAAAAAATCCATATAAAATTATCCAGGGTTCAAAATAGTGTACCACGGGATTTTGGTCTATTTTTTTTTTAATTTATCAATCCATGTGGGGTAAGTTACCCCCTTGACCTTGCCTGAGGGGGGAGGCATGGTTGGATTAAAAAAAATTTTCATAATTTACTAGACTAGTTGAATAATTTACAATTTAATAACGAAGCACCTTCATGTCATCATTCAAGTGCCAAATAACAATAATTGGTGTGTCAAAAGTTGATGTTTGTCAGCCAACGTCTGATAATTATATCTAAATAGAATTACTGAATCTTCAATTAATGTCTCTATCCATTAGTAGATATGAATATTGACAAAATATTAAATATGGATATGATGTAGGCACATTGTGAAGAATTAATATGGTTGTATAAAGTCTAATCGGGCACACGAGACGCGCGACTTAACAACTATGATATCATCAAAGAATGTGATATGATATCATTTCCACTTGACTAAAGCTTCCCAACACTAGCTACAGTACAAACTGATATTAATATTATATTATTGTTTACATACAGCAGGCTATGGTGAAAAACTGACGATTAGCTCACCCTACATGACGTCAGAATGTGTGACCTTCCACAGTTTTGAGCTTCGAATAGAAAATTCGATAATATTTAACACAGTTGCGCATAAAACATTCCGGACAAGCCTGTAAATCAACACTAATGGTTTGTTAAACCGTATCTTGTCATTAAATATAATTAGATTCACTCACAACTTATACATATTACGTATGTCGTATATGTAACTAGATATTTGATCTCGACAATTATTTACCTAAATATATTTTAAATCTCGACAGTTTAAACTATAATATAAACTGCAGTTAAACCTGAGCCTCTTGAATTTTCGAATCCTGGCCCCTTTGGGCCCAAAGGTAAAAACGCAAAGGTAAATTCATACTTGTTTTAAGACGTTAATTAATTGACAAGGCTTCATCCTCATGATTATTATAATGTATCTTAACACAATTATACATATTGGTTGTTTAATGTTTATTGTACATTTATTTTATTTGTCGTTATCTAGAATTTACTTATGTAAGTAAATAAAGTTTTGTGATTTAATAAAAGTTCGTACGTACATCAAAAGATGGCACTTTTACACTAAATTTAATCAACAATGAAATGATATTTTGCGACATTAATTAATAAATAATTAAACAAAACATCACAAATCGCCTTATTATATTTATACGTATATTGAATAAAACTTTAATTTCAAAAGGCTTTTTCTACGTCAAGAATATTAATGTATGTAGGTACGTTTTCCTTGCCCTCTAATAATTGATGACAAAAAAACATGCAAAGGTATTTAAAAAATGTTTATATTGAAAATCAGTACAAAAATATGCATCGAACAAAAATATTTACAGCATCAAGAAAATTAAATAAACAGTGCCAAATCAAATAAACACAAGTATTCATACTTTCTGTGCAATTTAAATAAACAATAATTAACTGTTTATAAATAATGCATGATCATCTGGTCATTTGACCCAATAAAATTATTAGTGGATTGGCCATTATTCGCTTACAAAGGTGGAGCGAGAATATTTGCGGCTTCTCTGATTGTGTGTATGGCTTTACCGTGAAAAATTCAAATTTATTACTACAGAATATGGTTTACTTCAAACTGTTTAGACCTCAAAACTATTGGCAACATCTCCTTGTTCGGTGTTAGAATATAAGAAACCATTGCAATTTAAATTCATTGAAAAGAAATATTGGTGTTTAGGAGCAGAAATGGCGTTGTAGATCAATCGAATACACGAGACAGCTGGGCGCGTGTTTGGTACCGTAAAATTTATTTCAAGAATATGAACTTGAAGCAAAAGGTCATCACATTTTGGACACTGGCCAATGATTCCAGAAAGAAAGTTCCCATCCAAACCAAGGATGAAATCACCAACCGTCTGTCTGATCATCATTATCTGATCTCGGCTCCAAACATCAATTAAATACCTACTTAGCAGAAAATATCATTTTACTTACAATCAATTACTTTAAAAACTCAATTTTCCCATCTTCAATAATATTATTTACATAATATCGTATATTAAATTATATTCACAATCATTGTACCCATATTGTGGAAACAGATATTCTAATAAGTTAATAAATGCATTTTTCAATACAATTACACTAATCGAATGATTTTTGTCTGCATATAATATATTTATTTCACAATCGAGAATCAAAAGAGTTTTTAGAATAGGTAGGCACGTTCATATTAATTATTCAGGTTGAAAAAAAATAAAAAGTGACGTGTTAAAGATCGTATATACATATAAATATTTCAAAATAATAATAATAATTAGTTCATTATTTATAAACAGTTAATTATTGTTTATTTAAATTGCACAGAAAGTATGAATACTTGTGTTTATTTGATTTGGCACTGTTTATTTAATTTTCTTGATGCTGTAAATATTTTTGTTCGATGCATATTTTTGTACTGATTTTCAATATAAACATTTTTTAAATACCTTTGCATGTTTTTTTGTCATCAATTATTAGAGGGCAAGGAAAACGTACCTACATACATTAATATTCTTGACGTAGAAAAAGCCCTTTGAAATTAAAGTTTTATTCAATATACGTATAAATATAATAAGGCGATTTGTGATGTTTTGTTTAATTATTTATTAATTAATGTCGCA
>JAGTTH010005754.1:0-48074 GCA_022606485.1 Agraylea sexmaculata | reverse complement strand
AAATATTTTTAAACAATAATAATAAAATGCGAGTCTTGTTTCATTTATTCTCTACACATTCACGAAACAAAGTATACTTTAACTTAGTATGTTTGATGTTAGGTTACAAATTAAACATATACAAGTTTTTAAATAACATTTCATGCTTAAATTAAGAGATTTTTTTGTGTATTATGAAGTCTCGATAATCCCACACTCATTAAATAATTTTTCAAAGGCGCCTGGCAGTGCATAAACCCCCTCCCATGCTAATATTTAACAATACAAAGAAACAGACCATAAGGTATTTAAAAATTTGACAGTTGGCTGACAAATGTGTCGGATTATCGAGACAATATTGAATTTATTCGACGCCGATATTACATGACAATTGGATGATAAACATCAAGATGAGTTTGACAAATGTTCGTCCGCTTGGTCCGCCATCTTGATAATAATACATACAGTTGTCTTGCATTATCGATGTATTACTGGATAATTTAACATATCTTAACACTAGCATCACAGACAGGAATTATAGATAATTTGAAATATCACAAGACTTATTATTTATTAACTTATGGGTTATAGTAGTTGTCCCATTGTGTTAGTCCAATCAGTGCAGGGGTTGTGAGAAGTAAAATATGATGTCAAACTGGCCAGTGATGTTTATTTGAAGGAGGTTAATTATACAAAGCCCCGTGGGGGGCGTGCTCTATGCAAGAGCATCTCGCAGACGTGTGTCCTCTCGCGGAGTCGGTTGACAAGTCTTGCTCACTCAGTGGTGACAGATGGGAGCTGTGGCTGTTAGCGCTAACTGGAAGTGCATAAATACATATCTGCGCTGTCCAGTTAGCCGCTACAAACTAATTATTTTATGGGTTCTGGTAGTTGACCCATGGTGTTGCTCCGGTTCAGTACAGGGAGTGTGAGAAGTAAAAGAAGATGTCAAACTGGCCAGTGATGTTTTATTTAAAAAATGTTAATTATACAAAGCCCCGTGGGGGGCGTGCTCTATGCAAGAGCATCTCGAAGAAGTGTGTACAGTTCGAGTGCCGGTAGGCAAGAGACTTGTTACTCCTGGTGACAGATGGGAGCTGTGGCTGTTAGCGCCAACTGGAAGTGCATAAATACATATCTGCGCTGTCCAGTTAGCCGCTACAAACTAATTATTTTATGGGTTCTGGTAGTTGACCCATGGTGTTGCTCCGGTTCAGTGCAGGGAGTGTGAGAAGTAAAAGAAGATGTCAAACTGGCCAGTGATGTTTTATTTGAAGATGTTAATTATACAAAGCCCCGTGGGGGGGCGTGCTCTATGCAAGAGCATCTCGAAGACGTGTGTACAGTTCGAGTGCCGGTAGGCAAGAGACTTGTTACTCTTGGTGACAGATGGGAGCTGTGGCTGTTAGCGCCAACTGGAAGTGCATAAATACATATCTGCGCTGTCCAGTTAGCCGCTACAGGACTCCCTTCCCAGTGAAACGATACAATTACAAAAAAAGAAAAACATTGATATAAATATAAAGTTGCAGATAAAGAATTGTTACAAAAAGGAAATTATGAAAAACACAAAAAATACACAAGTTTAATTAAAATTTCACTGCACTGATTGATGAATTGATGTTGACTTGGCTCTGTATGATCTGGAAGGAAGGAGGCTGTGTCGGTGTCGATGACGAAGGGTTCCTGAGGGACCTTGAACCTAGCCGGTCTTCTCTACGCTGGTGCTGCTGCCCTCCAGTCGTAGATTTTGCCGTTGTGCTGATGATGATAATGCTCTCATAGCCTTGTTGGCCGTCGTGGAGCAGTTCCCGCTCTTGTCGAGCTGTGGGATTTTGTGGTGCTGATGCTACTCTCATAGCCTTGTTGGCCGTCGTGGAGTAGTTCCCGCCCTTGTCGAGCTGTGGGATGTTGTGGTGCTGATGCTACTCTCATAGCCTTGTTGGCCGTCGTGGAGTAGTTCCCGCCCTTGTCGAGCTGTGGGATGTTGTGGTGCTGATGCTACTCTCATAGCCTTGTTGGCCGTCGTGGAGTAGTTCCCGCCCTTGTCGAGCTGTGGGATGTTGTGCTGCTGATGCTACTCTCATAGCCTTTTTGGCCGTCGTGGAGTAGTTCCCGCCCTTGTCGAGCTGTGGGATGTTGTTGTCACCTTGCGCCCTCGTGGAGCGGTGGTTGTTGTCGCCTCGTGTGGATGTTGTCGCCTCGTGTGTTCCAGCCCACGTGGAGCTGGTGGTTGTTGTCGCCTCGTGTGTTCCAGCCCACGTGGAGCTGGTGGTTGTTGTCGCCTCGTGTTCCCGCCCACGTGGAGCGGTGGTTTTCGCTCTCGTCGAGCTGTTGTCACCTGTTGTTGTTGTCGCCTCATGTGGTCTCGCCGAGTCAATACAGGCCGGTGGAAGGTTGCGTGATCAAACAGGGGTCGCCATTACGGGTGAATGTAGTCGCCCCCGTGGTGAAGGTTGCGTGTTCAGTCAAGGGGTCACCAGTATGGGTTCTAGTTGATGGCCCATGGTGTTGGTCCAATCAATGCAGGAGTTGTGAGAAGTAAAAGATGATGTCAAACTGGCCAGTGATGTTTTATTTGAAGATGTTAATTATACAAAGCCCGTGGGGGGCGTGCTCTATGCAAGAGCATCTCGAAGACGTGTGTACAGTTCGAGTGCCGGTAGGCAAGAGACTTGTTACTCCTGGTGACAGATGGGAGCTGTGGCTGTTAGCGCCAACTGGAAGTGCATAAATACATATCTGCGCTGTCCAGTTAGCCGCTACAATTTATTATGCGAATCGGGGTTCAGTGAGACGACATTTAATATAATTGGTGTGGGAAACGAATCCTGTCTTGTCCGTTGTGAGTTGAGAGGACCCGCCGAGTTTATTAACGGAGGCATCTCTTTGGGTAAAATATACCAAGTGCGTGCCAAGGCTCGTAGATTACTCTTCGCTTTATTACACAGCATCTTCTTTAAAGATCGACATCTTAAACGGGGAGGTCGGAAATCGGTCAATACTACTTTCGGTGTCGCCATCAATGTGGGATCGGAGAGTTTGATCTCTTCCAACGATCTGGGCACGACCAGATCGCAATAGGGGCAAAATCTACGACTGGAGGGCAGCAGCACCAGCGTAGAGAAGACCGGCTAGGTTCAAGGTCCCTCAGGAACCCTTCGTCATCGACACCGACACAGCCTCCTTCCTTCCAGATCATACAGAGCCAAGTCAACATCAATTCATCAATCAGTGCAGTGAAATTTTAATTAAACTTGTGTATTTTTTGTGTTTTTCATAATTTCCTTTTTGTAACAATTCTTTATCTGCAACTTTATATTTATATCAATGTTTTTCTTTTTTTGTAATTGTATCGTTTCACTGGGAAGGGAGTCCTGTAGCGGCTAACTGGACAGCGCAGATATGTATTTATGCACTTCCAGTTGGCGCTAACAGCCACAGCTCCCATCTGTCACCAGGAGTAACAAGTCTCTTGCCTACCGGCACTCGAACTGTACACACGTCTTCGAGATGCTCTTGCATAGAGCACGCCCCCCACGGGCTTTGTATAATTAACATCTTCAAATAAAACATCACTGGCCAGTTTGACATCTTCTTTTACTTCTCACACTCCCTGCACTGAACCGGAGCAACACCATGGGTCAACTACCAGAACCCATAAAATAATTAGTTTGTAGCGGCTAACTGGACAGCGCAGATATGTATTTATGCACTTCCAGTTGGCGCTAACAGCCACAGCTCCCATCTGTCACCAGGAGTAACAAGTCTCTTGCCTACCGGCACTCGAACTGTACACACTTCTTCGAGATGCTCTTGCATAGAGCACGCCCCCCACGGGGCTTTGTATAATTAACATTTTTTAAATAAAACATCACTGGCCAGTTTGACATCTTCTTTTACTTCTCACACTCCCTGCACTGAACCGGAGCAACACCATGGGTCAACTACCAGAACCCATAAAATAATTAGTTTGTAGCGGCTAACTGGACAGCGCAGATATGTATTTATGCACTTCCAGTTAGCGCTAACAGCCACAGCTCCCATCTGTCACCACTGAGTGAGCAAGACTTGTCAACCGACTCCGCGAGAGGACACACGTCTGCGAGATGCTCTTGCATAGAGCACGCCCCCCACGGGGCTTTGTATAATTAACCTCCTTCAAATAAACATCACTGGCCAGTTTGACATCATATTTTACTTCTCACAACCCCTGCACTGATTGGACTAACACAATGGGACAACTACTATAACCCATAAGTTAATAAATAATAAGTCTTGTGATATTTCAAATTATCTATAATTCCTGTCTGTGATGCTAGTGTTAAGATATGTTAAATTATCCAGTAATACATCGATAATGCAAGACAACTGTATGTATTATTATCAAGATGGCGGACCAAGCGGACGAACATTTGTCAAACTCATCTTGATGTTTATCATCCAATTGTCATGTAATATCGGCGTCGAATAAATTCAATATTGTCTCGATAATCCGACACATTTGTCAGCCAACTGTCAAATTTTTAAATACCTTATGGTCTGTTTCTTTGTATTGTTAAATATTAGCATGGGAGGGGGTTTATGCACTGCCAGGCGCCTTTGAAAAATTATTTAATGAGTGTGGGATTATCGAGACTTCATAATACACAAAAAAATCTCTTAATTTAAGCATGAAATGTTATTTAAAAACTTGTATATGTTTAATTTGTAACCTAACATCAAACATACTAAGTTAAAGTATACTTTGTTTCGTGAATGTGTAGAGAATAAATGAAACAAGACTCGCATTTTATTATTATTGTTTTAAAAATATTTAATAATAAATACGGAATAATTTATATCCATTTTTTTTAAATTACTATTAATGCTTTTTCCAATGAATTTGGGGTGAATATGTCAAAATTTAGACTTTATTTTTTTTTTGTTTTCACTGGCCACTTGCCTTCCCCCACCCCTCTCTGGCAACTGTCAGAAGTCAACTTGCACGATTGTTAATTAATGTTAATTAACCGGGTATTACACGTACAGACAAATAAATTTAATATAATTACTATTTATTAAGACATTTACATAAAAAAATTATCAGTTAATAATTGAAACCGGTTTTTACAATTCCGCCCCCTAGATGTGATTATTTCACAATATGACTGATCGTATTTTTAAAATTCTTTTATCATTTGGGGTGAATAGGGACATCATAAGAGGAGATTGACATTTACTCTACAAACATAAGGTTTGTTTTCAGTCATTTTAATATGAAATGGTAAGTCATATTAATTTTTTTAAGGACGTATTCTATATAATAGTGTAATGAATGTATGCGTGTCCACCAATACTACCAAGAAATAGTCTATTTGTATAAGCACCAATCCTATAACACACTCTTATATCGAATATGGTCGTTAATAGTATGAATAAAAAATAAAAACAACCCGAATGGACTAAGAGATAATTTTTATTTACTCCAGAAAAATATTGTTCAAACTATAAATATAAATAATTCAAGACGCTCTTGAAAAGCAATCGACAATTATCGCATTTATAACATTGTGTAAATCGAGGCAATGAAATAATGAATAAAGGCTGAATTGCTCTAACTTTTCTTCAGGCACTTATATGAACAACATTAGCGCAATTAATACTCGATTATGATTAAAATATAAAAACAAACATATGCAAAAATAAAAAGAAAAACTGATGGAATAAACGTACAAAATAGTATATTAAAAAAAAGGTGTAATATTATTTAAACAATTATACTAAAAAGTGTTAGATTAATAATAATAGATGTTCCGTTAGTCCGCACGATCACTGATCACTGGTTATTCATCGTCTTCATACTCCTCGCAGTGGATCTCTTCCAAGTATGCTTCGTCTTCAGCCTCGGCGTTCTCGTCGTCTTCTTCCTCGTCGAAGCCGAAACAATTCTCCATGTCTTTCTTCGTGTCGACGGCGGCCGCCTGCGACGACTTGGGCTGTTCTTTATTTTTATCCTTGTCGTTATTGTCGATGGCGACCGTGTCTATGATCCGTATGGATTCTTTTCCGTTCTCTTCCGTTTCGATCATCTCGAATATGACGTATTGCTTTTGATCATCACCTTCTTCGCCTTCCTCCTCCTCTTCCTCTTCCTCGTCTTCTTCGTCCTCGTCCTCCTCGTCGTCTTCTTCCCCGTCCTTCTTGATGCGTTGCTTCCTGCCGAGCTTCAACGCCATGTTTAATTCGTGCACGTTGGACTCGGGATCGTGGAGGGCGAGATGTCGGATGAGGTTACCCTGCCTTATGAACTTCTTGCCGCACTCCACGCACTCGTGGTTCTTCGGCTGAGGCGCCGGCGGGACGTAATCTGGGTTGTGGTATAGATTTTGATGCCGTTTCAACAATTGCTTCTGCCTGAATGTCTGTTCGCAAAGTTCGCAGGAGAACGGCTTCTCGTTGGTGTGGATGAGCATATGCGAAGCCAGGTGGAGTTGGGAAATCGAAGCGTATGGACACACGTCGCATTTGTAAGCCTTCTCTCCGCCGTGCGTTCTCACGTGCAGCTTGTACGAATATCTATCGGGCAGTTTCTTGCCGCAGCGTTTGCATTCCAACGGTTCGAACGATGTGTGCAATTTTTTAATATGACCTCGGAGATCGGCCTTTCTTCCGCAACGAGCCGGGCAGAGTTCACACTGGAAATACGGCTTGTTCTCCGGGAAATGGGTTAACTTATGTGATTTGAGAGAATTCGACTGAGTAAAAGCAGCGCCGCACAAATCACACGAATAAGGTCTTTCTCCGGTATGAACCTATAATTTAAATAAAAAGCTTATTATTATTTTATTAAATAAATATCAGCTACATCAATACCACCGACATATTAGCAGGCCTGTATGGCGGTGCAAGCAGATGAGTTTGACCGAGGTTTGATCGTAATCAAGGTTATAAGTGATTAACAGTGTTTAAACAACAGTAATGAACACTACACCTCTATAGAGAATTTTTTACATGATATTTCAATCAGACTCGTCTATTTGGTCTGCCAACTTGATATTTATATATCCAATTTTATGACTTGTTTATATATCCGTGGTATCGGCTACATAAAACAAGGACGAATCTGAAAAATACCCATTTACAACAATAGTGCAATAAAACAAATCTATTTAATAAAACGGTTTTCATATTACACATAATTAGTCGATACTACAAGTAGACGAGTCTGAGGAAAACAATTAGTGATGCCTTAGGTAAACTCATTTGATTGGTCTGCCATCTCAATATTTAAACATTCAGTTGTATGGCCTGCTAATGTAAATTATAGATATAATATGTAATTTCCATCAAGTCATCATCGGAGACTGACGTAGATTACATATTATAACTATCGTTGATAAATTGTATATGTATGAAAAAAAAACTCACACGTAGATGACGCTTCAATTTGAATGTGTCGGGAGAGGCGTAAGTGCAATGCGGACATTGATATGGTCTTTCTCCCGAATGACAACGCTGGTGTCTTCTCAGTTTGGACATTTCCACGGCGGCGTAGTCACACTCGTTACATTTGTGAGGTTTGTATTTTGTGTGACGATAACGCATGTGGCGGACTAATTCTCCAGTTGTGGCGAATCCTGCCGGACACACGGTACATTTGTGAGGTTTGGCCCCCGTGTGGGTGTTCTCGTGGTTTTGTAACGATACGACGGTGCGGAAACCTCTCGCACACACGGAACACTTGTGTGGCTTCTCATCCGAGTGCACCTTCATATGCCTGGAGAGGAGGAATCGTTTCACATTCGTGTACTCGCAATGAGGACAATGAAATATTTTCCCCGACTTGGTCGGTTTTATTTTGGCCACTTTGGGCTTTTCTTCGATTTCCACATCGGAGAGTACAGCCTCTTTGACAACCTTGACGTCTTCCTCATTGTCTTCAAAGTCGTAAATCGTAATATCGTTGTTTTCTGGCTTCTGCGACGCTTCTTCATTTTCTTCGACAATGTAAACGTAGCGGAGTTCTTCTTCTCCTTCAGCAGCTTCAACAGCGGCACTCTCTTCCAACTCGGGGATTATAATTTCGGTCGACGCCGGGGCTTCCGAGGCCTCCGTTTGAGTGTTGGCCGGTTGGAAGTAAAACTGTCCATCTTCATCGACGAAATAAGTACCGGCCTCATCTTCGATTTCAACATTCGCATCGTCTCCATTATCGGCGGTCTCCACCGGAACCTCGGTGGTGATCTGATTAATCTCTATCAATTCATTCTCTTCTAATTCTTTATTGAACGATTCGAAGTATTTTTGAATCTCGAGGTTGTTCTCTCGATTCTCTTCCTTCTTAATATTATTGCCTCTCGACACTTCGGCTGACATTTTAATTTATATATTCAATGTCTTATTAAACAAAATCAATGCGAACTCAATCCTGAAAGGAGCTCCACCCACTGTTTGTTAACGTCTTTCAATTGAACGTGATTATCGGTGATAATGTTGAGATCGTTGCGAACACATCTGAGCATCTCCAGGAATTTCATCATGGACTCTTTCATCTTCTTCAACGATGCTAATTCTAATTGAAGTTCAGCAACGCTGGGCTCCTGGAACAGTTAATGTTGTATATGAGAATTTGATTGAATAGTAAACGGTCACCCGTCCAAAGGCTACTTTCACCCAACGATACTTATCCTCGGGGGAGTATTCGGTTGGATGAAGTGAGGGGCGGGGACTGGCGGTGTGGGGTGCTATTGTATTCAATTTATAATTTGAAAAGAAATAATTGTTTATAAAGAGAGAGTTGTCAGAGTGACAGCGAGAACATAGCGACATCCATTGACAGACAGCGGACCAAGGAGACTCGGCCACTGGCCACTTCTTACCACCACGCTGGGGGCGGGGCTTGACATCGTGACCTTGAACCATCACCGCGTGACCTCTGCTGACTCCTTGCACTCTTCAGGCTGCTGGCTGCGGCTGTGGGCGGGGCTAGTACACTCGGGAGCTTCACACACAGAATATAGAGGGCAATGGTGGCCACACCAATACTGACCCACCACACTTACACAACAAAACCTCTATCTTTCGGACACACTACCAAAACACAATAAACATTAAAACACAATTTAAATCATATTATTTCGCAATAAAAACATTTTTCACTATTATTTATTTTTAATTATTAACTATTTAAAAGCCGGATTATCGAGAGGTCATAGTCCAGATGCGCACACAACCGAAGCGTTACCACTTCACGACTGGCAACACCACGCCATATAATGGTAGGTTAAAAATCAATGATTTGTATTAAAATACCACTCAAAAACAAATAAAAACCATTTAATTAGTGTTTTTTAATTCTTGCGCACGATTTATAATATAAATTAAAAGCATACATTACAATGTAACGGTATTTCCCGCCGCATGTATACATTTTATTCAGAATAAAAGAGGTATCTTTTTTTCATCAGTTTAATCAAAATGTGAGCTACATAACTCTCGAGTATGGAGTTTAATATTTATTGTGCAAACCAATCAATTGCACAAAAATGACACGAGAGTTACGGCTCGCGCTTTTTTTTTATTAAAATATATTGTTTAATGGGGTGAATAGGGATACTTATATGATTAAGAAGAGGATTTTTTATGTAATTTAATAATTACTTTTTTATATTTGTAGATCAAATGCAATTAAGAATATCATTAGTTGTAAATTGTAATGTTTGCTCTACAAAGAGAAGATGAGACGATTTTTTCGCGATGAAATCTAAAAATAATATTATTACCACAAACGATAGTGATTCACACATTCTGAGTGTGTTTAAAGTTTGACATTTGCTGTAGGTATAAACATAAAAAAACCAATGAGTAGTGAATTTCGCTTTCGACATATTAAATGCTTAAGTGAATTATTGTAAACGGAAATAACTAACGCCGCATTCTTGGTTATAATTCCAGTGAAAGGTGATAGGGAAGTAACTCTTTTATTTATTGAATATCTTTATGAAATTAAATGTTGACCTCGTTTCTTGGAGCATCTTCTTCGTTTTGCATTTTCGCCACACTCGGATTTGGGTAAACACTTTCTCTTTTTACGAATATTATAATGATTTAATTGTGTAATTTTTAGTTGTTACATTTTTTTCTCTCTCTCTCTCAAATAACTGGTTTGGTTTGTTACACTTATTACGCCAAATCAGAGCGACTTAATTTATTTATGGAGTAGTAGGCTTTGAGATGAAAGCGGACCTAAGATAACAGCTGATCTCGCCGCGAGGTGCAGTCAGTTATTATTATGTAAAACAGAGTCGGATTTGGGCATTATAGAGCCCAGGGCTCTCAATTTATAGGTATTTGATAATATGTGCCCATTTAATACTCAAACGATTTCCTCAATATAGGTAATCATTTATAAATGACTATTTTACACATGGCAATACATGAAGTGAGCGCGACTGTCAAATACAATTTTCCATAGATATAAACATAAGATATCGCACGATTGGTTAAATACGTGGTTAGTTCAAGTGGCCAAAAACATCAGTTACCAGGCAAACATTATACTGTAAACATCTCTCTTCATATCTTCAGTTATATTTCACAGTAAAATGGGTAAATGCATTGTTACTACATGTCATATGGACTCAAACATACACTCAAATACATCTAGGATCAGTTTTTACCAAAGACTACTTTTACAGAGACATGAAATGTGTTATAGATAGTGGATAAATCTACATTAGTTGGCACAAATAGGACTATTTTACTATTTCGAAAAAGTCCCATTTAATAGTTTAAATAATGATTTAAAATCAAAATTTTTTGACGTTTCATACATTTCATACCTACAATATGTGGCTCAGTTCCTAGTACCCTGAATATTTTTATACATATAGCGACACTGTATATATTATATGTATAATTATTAAATATCTCTTATATTATTTTGAAATCAATTTAATATTATTATCATTAAAATTGCCGTTTCCAGATTTAAGAAATGTATTAATTGTAGTAAAATAATTACATGAAATATTATTATTCCATCTGGTAACACTGATGGTTGACGGACCCGTACACTCACACTGGTTAGACAATAATATATATAATTGTCTAAGGTGTGTGTATATATATGTATGTGCGCGTCCGTCAACCATCAGTGTTACCAGATGGAAGAATAAAATTTCATATAATTATTTTACTACAATTTTTTTTACGGGAGAATATAGTAGAGATGGTTTCCCAGGCCACCACACAGCAATGAGTACTTAAGATCTAGTTTGCTAAGCTAGATCTACCAAGTGACTCCGGTGCCGTGAATCGAACCCGGGAGTCTTCACTCATGAATCCGTTACACTAACCACTGGGCCACAAGGCGGCTCTAATATTTTTAGATGTATTTAATTTTATAGGTAGAATTATACAAGATGCTAATTAGGCCAGTACTAACCTACGGTGCAGAAACATGGGTTATTACCAAGACTGAGGAGGATAGGCTACTTATGAGGAGGATCTTGGGTCCTGTTCAGGAGGCACCGGGACTATTTAGAATTAGACGGAACGATGAGATTTACTCATTATATAAGAGCGTGAACGTAGTGCAGTTCATTAGGGCTTTAACATTAGGTTGGGTTAAAGAGCAGGAGGGATAGTATCGGAAATACTATCCAGCAAGCCTGTGGGTAAGAGAAGGCAGGGTAGACCTAGGCTAAGGTGGGCGGACGAGTTCTACAAGGTAGTTAGGAGTTTAGGTATTAATAACTGGAGGAGCATTAAGTGGAAGATGCTGGTGCAGGAAGCCATGGTTCATCACTGAACTGAAGTGCTTGTGATGATGATGATGAATTAATAGATCACTAGGTAGAAAGATCAGGAGGGATAGTATCGGAAATACTATCCAGCAAGCCTGTGGGTAAGAGAAGGCAGGGTAGACCTAGGCTAAGGTGGGCGGGGGAGTTCTATAAGGTAGTTAGGAGTTTAGGTATTAATAACTGGAGGAGCATTAAGTGGAAGATGCTGGAAGCCTTGTTTCATCACTGAACTGGAGTGCTTATGATGATGATTTAATTTTATAATGCATAATAATTTTTACATTGTAGGGCTAGCTGGACAGCCCAGATATGTATTTATGCGCTTCCAGCTAGCCGCTGCGAGTTAACGTGTACAGCTAACATCCCGCGTACTCCCACTGGTCACTTGTGTCACGCGCCTCGGACGGGGAGTATGTTGTCTGTCGCTCCTCCTGTATATATAACCTCCAATAAATACTGGCCAGTCTATCATCTATCTCATTTTCAACACTCACTCCTGCACTGATACACCGGACCCACAATCATGGGGGGCAACTACTCGTTCCCCATAAAATTTTTACATAAAAACATTAACCATGTGAAAATTTCAATTAAAAATACCCCAGTTATATATATATATATATATATATATATATATATATATATATATATATATATATATATATATATATATATATTTAAATAATCAACTGCACCTTCCCAGCGTTTCGGCTTTGGTTATTAAAACAAAAAAAAACACACACACACACATACGCGTTGGTCTTTTATGAGTACACACAGTCCCTTGGCATATATTATTAATGTAGTAATAATTAATAATATTATTATGGGGCAGAGAGCGCCACCCAAAAGCGAAAGTCAGTCAAGTTGTATTTTTGACTTTCCCGCAGCGTCAGGGAGAGTGGACACATACACACACGCTCTCCATCAGAGAGGACGTGCTCTAATATATATATATATTATATATAAATATAATGTATATAATACACCTGTTGGGTTTAATACTATTAGCGGCAGTGTACACCGCGGGGGCTGAAGATGCAGAGGCGAGAAGACCACCCCCGACAAGATGGACGCTGATCAGCAAAACCCCGCACATCCCCTTACACGTGGAAAACGCAAACAGGCGTATTCAATTCTACGAAAACCCCACATCGTCAACGAGGAAGAAGTACTATGTGAATAAACTCCCCAACGACTCCATTCAAAAGCCATACCTGGTGAAACTCACCCCCATGAAGACAGCAAATAAATACCAAGAGGACGAGCTCGAAGAGTATGAAGATTCGCACAAGAATAACTACACTTATGTCAACTTTAACGAGGATATTAAAGCTGTGTCGTATTACACTGAGGATGACATAGACAAGACCACGAGCAAGCCTGTGAGGCCAGACATCGGACAATTTTATGACGAGGTGCCCAACAAGTCCAAGTTCTTCGAAGATCTGGGATGTGAGTATTTTTTTTTTTTATTTTTTTTTGCTGATTGTTTCATCATCATCGGCATGCACGCCATTGTTTAAATTCTCACACACAAGCTTAGTTATATATTATTAACATGTCGGTCAATCGCAATTCTACCGTTACAGACGCCATAGATAATTTTTTTTTTTTATAATTTTTGAAACTAGTTTCTTATTTGGTTGAAATTACAGTAGAAGTTTCACACTCGACATATTCAAATAGAGCAAGTGTCAAACTTATAATATACAAACTCTCGCTAATTACCAATCACAGACGTTTGCGGTATGTTAGTTCTTCTTTACGCGTGTCTAAAGTCTACTCTAAAATTCATATAATATGTAATTTTGATTAAAAAAAATGTCTAAATTTCTGATATGGTATATAATTTTATGTATAGACTAGTAAATGGGGGTAAATGCGCCTCAATGCATTGTTTTATGCGCTTGCTGACGTTTGACTCTCGAGTTAGGTAGCTGTTAGAGAAGGAAACTTGTTTCTTATTTGGTTGAAATTACAGTAGAAGTTTCACACTCGACATATTCAAATAGAGCAAATGTCAAACTTATTATATACAAACTCTCGCTAATTACCAATCACAGACGTTTGCGGTATGTTACGCGTGTCTAAAGTCTACTATAAAATTCATACAATATGTAATTTTGATAAAAAAAATGTCTAAAAGTATGATTATGTATAGAATAAATAGCAAATGGGGGTAAATGCCCCTTAATGCAACAAGTTCACGATCACTTAGGGTCGCTTTCTTTAACAAAACTTTATGACGTTTGACTCTCGAGTTATGTAGCCCAGAGAGGAAGAAATTGGCAGCTACTATTGCCTATATATTATGTATTTCTAGAGCAAATGTCAAACTTTAGACTTAATAAAAGGCGAGATAATGTATAGAATAGTAAATGGGGGTAAATGCGCCTCAATGCATTGGTTTATGCGCTTGCTGACGTTTGACTCTCGAGTTAGGTAGCTCTTAGAGGAGGAAACTAGTTTCTTATTTGATTGAAATTACAGTTGAAGTTTTACACTCAACATATTCTATTAGAGCAAATGTCAAACTTGATAAAAAGCGAGATAATGTACAAACGATCACTAATTACCAATCACAGACGTTTGCGGTAAGTTAGTTCTGCTCTGAGTCTGTCTAAAGTCTAGTGTAAAATTCATACAATATGTAATTTTGATAAAAAAATTCTAAATTTCTGATATGGTATATAATTTTATGTGTAGAATAGTAAATGGGGGTAAATGCGCCTCAATGCATTGGTTTATGCGCTTGCTGACGTTTGACTCTCGAGTTAGGTAGCTTAAGGAGGAAATTAACGGCTACTAGCCTATATATTATGTATTTCTAGAGCAAATGTCAAACGTTAGACTTGATAAAAGGCGAGATAATATACCAAAGGTCACTAATTACCAATCACAGACGTTTGGGGTAAGTTATTCAAGTTCTGCGTTTATCTCAAGTGTAGTATTTCTATAAATAATAAATAAAAAATGTCTAAATGCATGCTTGATTCATAAAGTATAAGAGTGTAAGGTTGGGTATAGAATAGCAAATGGGGGTAAATGGAATAATGTCTGTGTGATTTTCACTATCCAAGCCAGATTCACGTGGTAGATTTTATACAAATTTGAATAAATAAAATCCAAAACACAATGAAAATGGTCGAAATATATATTAAGCATATAAATTTCTATATTAATGCAATAAAAATCACGCATTTTTCCTCAGAATATTTTTTTTTAAATTATTTTTGCATATTAACCACTAGATTTAGTCTAAAATCGAACTGATGATGATGATTACATCATCATCAGTAATAATATTTTAAAGATTTGTAATACTTCAGTGGCATTTATGTATTATTTTTGTAGAGAAAATTGCATCGCGGGTCTAAAGTTTAAATTTTATTCTACAAAAATAATAAACAAATATTCTCATCCACTATTTAAGCATTGAATTAGTGTCTCATTTATTCACATTTTAGTCTATATTCAACTTTCCTAAATGAAATATATATTTATATATTATTATTATAATAATTTAATTGTTGAAATACGTTTATTTGTTTGGTATTTTTATGAGGATAATAATTTATTTAAACGATATATCATTGATTTAGAATTATTTATTCATATAATTCATCAACTATTTTTTTCTTATGTTTGAAGAACAAATCAGCTGCGAAATAACATACCGCAAACGGTTGTAATTGTTGATGTTATAATATTGTATGGCCATTAGTGTGTAAAAATTGCAGGCATTACATCTGGATGTTTAAATATCAAGATGAGTCTGACAAATTGTCTCGTCTACTTGCACGGTCATCTTGATTTGACAGTTGTATAGCCTGCTATTTATTTATTACACAAACACATACATTCCATATTAAAAATCCCATACATATATATATAAATTATAACCTATGTATGGGATTTTCAATATGGACCGTTTCTACCAGACGCTGTTTTGATATTTTAACACCAATGCTGTTGTACATAAGGACTATATTCATTCAAATCCATCTGGTGCCTTTAGATTTTGAACAATGGTTTGTGATATTTATGATTCTGTGGTCGAAGAAGTAGCGTGTTTGATGATGGTCTGGTGAAAGTGACCGCAACTCCAACACTCTCACTTCAACGGATCTCAAATATAGAGAACTTAATTATTTAACTCACCGAGGTGGACTCCGTAGTTAAATAATACAAATCAAAGTTTGAGAGCCCTTCAAGTTTGTCCGTGACCCAGAGAAGGGCCACTCCATAGTTTCACTGTCAATACCACAACGAGTTATATAACAAAATCACTTTATCGAGTCAGTGAAAGGGAGTAATGCTCGTATGAGTGACTATAAAGTACACGGAAAGCGAAAAAAACAACAAGATACAATCTTAAAAATGGCGAGTTTTTCATGTAGAAATGATTAAAATTCAAATTTATGTGATTTTAGTACAACGTGAAATTCACAGATGGCATTATTTTATCCAAGGCGCAAACCGTTTTTTTTTACAGAAAATAATTAATGAAAATTGATGAATTTTATTTTAATTGTATCTTTAATAGGTTTGTTATTTAATTCATAAATCCACATTATAAATAAGTATTTAAAATGCTCACGTATATTTCAACAGCTTCTATTTTCGGATGGATTTTACTGATGATGGAATATGCACTAAAATAGTATTTATAATGATTTTATTTAAAATTGTGAGGAATATGAAAATTAGTACATATATTGTATTAAAATTAGCTTTAGCAAATACATATATTGTATTAAAAGTACATATATTGTATTAAAATTAGCTTTTTAAAATTCATATGCAAGCTTTAGCTTGCATATGAATTTTAAGATTATTCGTTTTTTTTAAATAATCAATAAATAAATAATATTTTTTTTATCAATTAATTATTCCACATTAATGGAGATTATAATCATACTTATAAATAGTATATATAATGATTCAATTTAAAATTGTGAGGAATTTAAAAATGAATATACTATTGGAAAGCCATTTAGCTTGCATATGAATTTTACGATTAACCATTTTTTTTTAAATTGATCTTAAATATTATAATATTTAGATTATTAAATCCACATGAATTAATATTATAAATATGCAATTAAATAGTATTTATAATAATTCAATTTCAAATTGTGAGGAAATGGAAATACTATTGTAAAGTGCTTTAGCTTGAATTTTAAGATAAACCATTTCTTTTAAATTGATTTTAAAAATTATAATAATATTTTTTTATAGATTATAAAATCCACATTAATTACGAATATAAATATGTAATTAAATAGTATTTATAATGATTCAATTTCAAATTGTGAGAAAATGGAAATACTATTGTAAAGTGCTTTAGCTTGCATATGAATTTTAAGATAAACCATTTTTTAAAAATTGATTTAAATAATTATAATAATATTTTTTTTATAAATTATTAAATCTACATTAATTAAGATTATAAATATATAATAAAATAGTATTTATAATTATTCAATTTAAAATTGTGAGGAATTTAAAAATGAATATACTATTGGAATGTCCTTTAGCTTGCATATGAATTTTAAGATTTTTTTTTTAATATTTAAATAATTATATTAATATTTTATTATAAATTATCAAATCCACATTGATTGAGATTATAATTGTGGAATTAAAAAATAAATACATTGTTTAGTTTAGAAGTTGTGGGGAATTTACTTTCAGTATATATATATATATGGTTGGCCCTTATAAGGAGTGTTTCTTGTAGTTATAGTAACTATCGAGCTGTAGCTGTAGTAATTCACGTGGTTAATGTCAATGGATGAGTATAATATAATATAATATGTCCGTTTCGCTTTCACTTGTTGTTGCCGACGCCATTTTTGTCACATTGTTAGTTATTATTTTGCACAATCCGTGTTGTATTTTTGAAAGCGTTTTGTAGTTTTTCCCATCGTGTGAGTTATTATTATTATAACTATAACAATGTCGGAAGACGTTAATGTTGAGCAACAATCGGGCGTGGTTAGTTAAATACGTGTATTCTGATTGGCTGATCCTCATTTCGAGGTTAAAGAAGCGTTAAATCCACAGCTGAGAAAAGTTAAAACCGTTACACTTTCATTCGTCATAAGTTCAAGTTCATCTTTCCGCGACACTTTCACTCCTCAGTTAAAGAAGCTTAATAGTTTAACCTCTAGTTATAGCTGTTATTATATTAAACCTTATGACAAGACCTTATACTAAACATAATAATAATAAAACCATGAAAATGTTTGATAGTATTTAAAACGACAACACCGATATTAGAAGGTCGTACAACTGGATGTTTAAATACCAAGCAGATGAGTTTGACAGAGGCAACACTGATTGATATTTATACATCCAGTTGTCAGTTAGAGATGTGCATGCATACATATAGTATACGTGGTGGATTTATTTGCAGAATCGTTTAATCTACAATAATTATTATTTCGGCTTTGTATGCGATGACCACAGCTTATTATTATCAGCCAAAATAAACTTGATGAAGTAAACTTTAACTTGTGTAAATTTTCAACTGTAAACATTTCATAACAAAATAGTGGATTATTCTTAAAAAATTAAGGTGGCAAAATAAAATATGCTCAATTATTAAAAGTTCACTTAAGTAATGGATTCCCAGGCATACGTCACCGTAAATACGATAGTAGAGTTACTTAGCTACACTTATGATCGGTTTTTTTATAGTTAATGCCTCATCTGAGCCTCGCGAGGCACTAATTAACAAAAAAACGATCAAAAGTACAGCAAAGCCACTCTATTACCGTCTTTACGGTGTACGTTTACGACGACACACGCCTAGGAATCCCAAGCTTAAGGGCGTTTACGACGAAATGGTCAGTTTCGAGATAATTGAGTAAAACTCTTGTTTGAAGTTTGACAATTTTCCATGGACAGGGGTTCCACAAGGAACCAACAGAGGGTCGTATATGTCGCATTAGGAACAATGCCCTCCGGAGACCAAGCGAATGTTATTCATAGAACTATAAACCAAATAGATTGTTGTTGTTGTAATTGTTTCCGTGGTTGGCCGACCTTACTTTCGTTATTATTGGGTTTTGCAAAATGCGGAATGCGTTCATTTATGAATGTGTAGTCGGCCACTAGCCAGTGCGCCACCGAGCCGCTTTCTTCTTCACGCTTCGCCGATCTCCACCGTGCGAAGGAAAGGGGGGACCAGCCGAAGAAGAGTCAGTCAGTCTCTATCACACCTTCACTCCATACACTCGCGACTGCGCGAATTAACTATCGTATAACACGGGAATCACTCGAGGTTAAATTGCTATGTTTTAATGCGTTTAGAAAGTGACCTTCGGGTGCATTATCGAGATGACCATTATCAATGCGGCTTTCTAACCGGGATCTGTGTCATCAGTGCGGTTCTCAATAAGATTTTAATCTCGACACTTTTTTTCTGCCGTAGTTACAGTTACACAATAGGTTTTCTTTTCCACTCTCGCGCGCGTGTGTGTGTGTGTAATTTTCTATGATCGACTGATCACCGTAATGCACGTCATGGCGTCATCGGCGTTCTCATAATGATACCTTATCGAATATTGTATTGTATGCATCAAGAAAGTTGTGCACGAGGGTCAGGGACATCTCCACTTAATAATTGCTTAACTAACTGTAATAAATTAGCGAAACCTTATATCTTTGATTTTCCTCTAAGCAATCTTTAAGATCCTTCATTTATATCCTAGCTCTTGTCCATCAATACTATTATTTCCTCTTCTTATGCTGCTTCAATTAACAATCCACATCTCCATGTAATATTTTATTCTCCTGTGTTATATTCAGTTCCAGTTGTATTTTAAGATTTTCTTTTCGAACCCTTAGAAATATCCCTATTGTATTTTTTTTAATATGCAATCTTCCTCTTACTTTAATTGTCCTTCCTTTGTTCCTGCTGTTTTCATTATCTTTCCATTTCTCTGTGTAATATTAAATTCTAGTTGCAACATCCAGGCTTGTAAAATTCATCTATTTTATTTAAGCCTTTTATATATGCATAACTTGGTTTCCTGTTCTATTTTCCAAGTTTCTATGTGTTATATTTAGTTCCAGTTGTATTTTGAGATTTTCTTCTCGAACCCTTAGAAATATTCCTATTGTAGTTTTTTTTAATATGCAATCTCCTTCTTAACTTTTCCTTCCTTTGTTCCTGCTGTTTTAATTATCTTTCCATTTCTCTGTGTAATATTAAATTCTGGTTGCAACATCCAGGCTTTTTTCCAAGTCAACGTTTTTATTTTAGCCTTACTTATTGTCCAAGTTTCTACTGTGTTATATATCATAAATATCTTCTTTTTTCTTCTTCTTTTCTTTCCACACTCTTTTCTTTCCTTGAGTCCCTTTTATCTGTGCTATTGTTAAATCCTTTTACAAATTCCTTGTGTTAAATTCAGTATTTTATCTTCTTGTTTCGTAAATCCTTAACTAGGTTCTTTACTTGCCATTACTCTTTTGTCATTATTATTGAGGTCGTCGTTTGATTTTTTTAATTAACCCTTTCATTCCAGTTTTCATATCTAATTTAATTCACATTATCCAATTAATTGTGTCTTGTGTATACGATGTCTTGAAAAATACGCAAATAATTATGAGGCAACCCAATAAATAATTCAATAATTAAAAATACACACACGTGCAAATTGAAAAGTGAAAAAAAGTTAGTCTCAATTGGTCACATACGAAAAAAACACGCTTTTTAGACCTTGTGTCAAACTAATTTCTTATAATATCAGCCGTTAATATTAATTGTGCATTAAATAATACGGCATTTAATAATTAAATAATGGGGTGAATAGAGACAGTAATCGCATTTTTAAAAACAGTAACGATGGGGTGAATGGGGACAGTGTGTGCAATTTTAATGAATACTAATGGGAATATAATTTTAACCGCCATTATTGTATTTTGTATCTTGTATTAAATAATTATTTTAAATATTAAACCATCATGTGTTATGCGCATACGTAGGGGGCGGAAGTGGATTTTTTAAAATTTTATTTACATATCATTTATTTAATATAATTACCGCTTATGAAGACATTCACATTTTTATGTAAATTTATTAATAGGCGACAATAATATTAAAGAAATAAATAAATTGATTTAATTATTATTAAAAGAAAACAGTCGTCTGGAATACCAGAATACCTACATCTCTGATGGAGCTTTTTTGAGAGGGTTTTTTAGACACAACAACGTGTTAATTGTCTGTCGGTGATCTTAACTATTACTAGTTACACAGGTCACCGACTTAATAATACAGGAAATCAGAGTAAACCTGGATCAAGACGATTTTATTAATATTATTCGCGATCTCCCAGTCGTGATAACCGATCAAATCAATTGAAAAATTCTTCACTTGAGTGGGATTTGAACCCATGACCGCAGTATTTGTAGCCACGCTCCTTATCCCCTGATATTTACAGAAATTTATAAAAAAAACGCAGTTAATTTGCAAAATTGGTGGAAAAGAATTCAACCAAATCCAGGTCTTATCCACTGAGCTATTATTACGCTGGTCAATAAAAATATAATGATTATTAAAATTTTTGATCACAAAATCTACAACGGGAATTTACCTCTTAGTACATTTGACATTACAAATATAAAAATATAAAATATAATTAATATTTTTGTAATTTGTTAAAAAGATTGACATTAATTTCCGTTGTAAAATTAGTGATATAGTATTTCGTAACATTTTTTTTTTTTAAATATTTTAATGCCAACATGATCATAAAAAATAAAATAATTTATTACGACAGTTTTAGAATCATCAGTTCGGTTTTCTAAATTTTCAATTTCCAAATGTAAATATGATTTGGGACGCTTAATAAGTAATGTTGCACAACACGATTTGTATTTGCAATGAGGTGTTTAATTTATGAAATATGAGTGACCCTACACGTCCAGTGAAAGTGATTTCTCCACCTGTATTCACTTTCGTTTCGTATTATAACAGCGAGCTAACCTCGATTCGCATTATGTGTAGATTAGGAGCGATGGGGAAGAAACGTGTCAGTTCCAGGGAGACGATCCTGGCGGCCATTTTGTTGTGTTTAGTGAGCGCGGTGTTGTGTGAGGAGAGTAACGATGTGATTAGCTTCAATATGAAGGAAGGGGGTTTGTTCCCGGTGGACAGGCAGAGGCCTTCCAGCCAGCAGGAGAAGGATCTTTACATCCTGGAAGCGCTGGCGAGGAGGAAGGGCCAGCACAATAACCAAGATGATGATAATTCCATCATTGACCTACTCGGCAGGAGTAAGGAGACCACTTCATTATGCATCCATCGCTCATGTGTAATTGTTGTATTGTTACAGTGATCCCGCAGAGCTGCAGGTACAAGGGTGTCAAGTTCGAGTGCGGCCTGAGCATCTCCTGCGTCCTGGCCGGGGGTAGACCTTTGAATCTGTGCTCGGGGGGAATGATCTGGTCCTGCTGTGTCGACAGGGACCTCCCAGCTGATAAACCGCAACAGGCACTCGTCCATAACGTCAGTGAGTACTGTGTCATCATAACCTCAAAGCGAGCATGTATGCTTCAAATTACACAATTATTCCATGTGAAGGATGTTGCGCAAGGTAAAGCTTCACGGAACAGCAATTTATTCAAATCGCTCTTCTGAAACAAAACGCGGACTCGAAGAATTAACACGATAATCTCGACAGTGTCACTTTGAGGTTATGTTAGCTTCCTTATTTTTAGCGAATCACGCCCAATATTGATTGTGTCCATTAAAAAAGAAGAAGAGCAGTGTTATTCCATGGACAAACAAATATCACACTCTTTTATTTATAGAGTAAAATGCATGATTTATATAAAGAAAGGACATGTCCACAATAATAATTACCAATAAAAACGACACAATTATAAGATTTTCCCTAGATACAAATTAATTATAATTTAAAAAATGTAATGAAATTAGATTAGGTTATAGAATTTTCATTGATAGAAGAATGACATAGTCAAAAAAACAATTTTACGGTCGTTTTCAATATAATAGTATAGTGAGAGTGTTTGCGTGCGGTCCGTATGCGTTTAAACCAATACTAATAAGCTCTATTAGTATACGCACGAATATATCGGCTTTAGCAAGTCTCACTAAGACAATATTATATTGAATGCCCGTTAAAGTCGCATATTATAATTTTCTGTAAGTAAATGCTTTAAAATCCACAATTATCTTCGAGGAAATCGTCTATTAAATATTAATCTACGACTGAAACAACCTTCAAATAATTTGCGATTTATATAATAGATTTTTTTTTTTAACGTTGGCACGGAAGAGGATGTATTTTCAAAATAAAATAAAATAGTGTGTCAAGATTATTTGAACAAAGCCTCGTTACTCAACGAATTCGTTATACAACACAGTCGTCATTAACGAGCAACAGAGTTTCACTATGCATTAAAACTAGAGCAGCTTTCAAATATAAATTAAATTTAAAAAAATGTGCGTGAAAATCACTTTAATTTAAATAATGTACAATCTTGACCGGATATGTATTGGCGACTTGAACAAGTTGACTTGCCCAATAGACCGTATAATGTTGCCATTGTTAAACAACACTTTCTCCAACAGTACACATAAATTATTTTGTATTTATTATTGTGGTGGATCGTATATTATATTTTTTTATTCACGTACACGATTATACGGAAGTTTAATAATAGTCACACATTTTCTTCGTAGAGTAAATGCCAGACTATAAATACCTACACACTTTTCACACTGTGTCACGTGAAATTTAGGAAAATATTTAACTTTATGTACGAGGAATAAGTCAACGGGTAAATGTAATTCATCATTGGAAATTGCAATAAAAATAACCTGCTCTTTATCTCTTTGGTTAGTAGAGAAAATCTCAAACTTTAGACATGTCCGGAAGGAATATTACTCCACAACGGACATAATTGGTCACACTGTAAGACTATAATATCATATTTTTTAATATTAAATTATATTTATTGTAAAAAAAGAGGTAAAGGGCCGTTTTCAATATAATAGAGTAATTAGAGTGTGTGCGTGCGGTGCGTATGCGTGTACACCAATGCTATTAAGCTCTAGTCAGTCTATTCGTACACACGACTCACTAACACACTCTTATTACACTATTATATTTATACGACCTAAAAAGTAATAATCAGCTCTAAATAAGAAGAAGATTTAATTTCAATAATTGAACAAATTTTAAATAATTAGTTTAAAATATATCCAAATCAAATCCATATTATCAATCAAAGCCGTTTGCACTGTGTAAGTTCATATTTGCGCGTGTGTAAAATTTGCAATTTACTCTACAAATTTAAGTAATATTTTTTTTCCACTATTGGTATGAATGTATTGTAATTAATTACAAACTGTCAGAAAATTATATAAAACTGGCAACACTGCTATTTGAAATGAAAACTTTCACTTGCATCAAGAAGAACAAATTGTTAAATGATCATTATTTCATAGAAGACATGGTGAACATGAACTTCACAATTATATAACAAGTATTATGTTTATTTTTTACATTCACTCTCTTTCCAATTATAATTACAGCAATATCGCGTGTGAACGACTAATAGTTATTAATATAGGCATGTCACTTTTACAAAACACCCGAGAAAGGTGAAAATGAATGAATGTTTATACACTAGAACGTTTGTTTGTTGAACGAGAGCACAAAAATGTGGTGTCGGAGTTTTCATTGTGATGTTTCCGCAGGTGATCTAATACAGTTCGTCGGCAGCTTCCCAAGTGACGATCTTGCCGATGAAGCCTATGAGAACAGACCGTCATCGATCAAGCCGTTGACACTGTTCGAGGATGGACCGACAATAATATATCAAAAACCTGACTATAACAGACCCAAGCCCGACTACGACAGACCTAAACCTTTATACGACAGACCCAAACCGAACGACTATCACAATTACTTCCACGTGAAGCCATCTTACCATCAGAACCACCACGAGACCACCACAAACCAGATACCGCAGCCCGATGACTTTTACACACCGGACAACTTCCAAAACGTGCCTCACATAAGCCAGGATTCCGGCAGCGACGGGGGATCATACTTCGAAGACAACGATCCTAGTTATCGGGGTATTTTGAACCGACATCAAGGCTCTAAAAAAACACCATCTACATATATTTATTTATAAAGCACAATTTGTAAATATTATGCTTATATTCATATGTATTTATATCTTTCTCTATCTGTCGCTTGTTTAAATTATTTCAACATCCATCGATTGATATTTAATATGTTTATAATTGAACGGCTTACAGGCTGCGGAGAATTGTATACGAGGTCGAATAGAATTGTGGGCGGTCATTCCACCGCTTTCGGATCTCATCCTTGGCAAGCCGCACTCATCAAATCTGGATTCCTCAGCAAGAAGCTTTCATGCGGAGGAGCTTTAGTATCCGACAAATGGGTTGTGACGGCCGCTCATTGTGTTGCTACGTGAGTCTTGCAAAGTTAAACTATTTAAAACATTTTCTTATTAATATTTGTTTTAATTTCAGTACACCGAACTCTAATCTCCGAGTGAGACTCGGTGAATGGGATGTGAGAGCACAAGCGGAGAGACTGCCCCATGAGGAGTACTCTGTCGAACGGAAAGAAGTGCATCCTTCATACAGTCCGAGTGATTTTAAGAATGATTTGGCTCTTGTTAAGCTCGATAGAGCCGTTGCATTTCAACAACACATATTACCGGTATATTATAAAATAATACAATCTTATGCATCAATTTAAATTAATGATTAATTACAGGTGTGTTTGCCGAGTAAAGGTTTGAAGTTGGCAGGCAAAATGGCCACCGTGGCTGGTTGGGGTAGAACTCGGCACGGACAAAGTACAGTCCCTGCCGTACTACAGGTATTATTTCAACACTATAAACAAATTAAACCGATAATAATATATATAACGATTGCAGGAAGTCGACGTGGAAGTAATACCGAATGAGAGATGTCAGAGATGGTTTAGAGCGGCCGGAAGAAGGGAAACGATACACGATGTTTTCTTATGTGCCGGTTATAAAGAGGTATAAAATTCAATTATTCTAAACTCACCGTCCCTTTTAAATTGATAACAAAATTATTAAAATATCTTTAAATAAAATTCAAGTAAAATTGTGATTTTTGAGTCCTTCGATTTGAAAATTATATAATTTAATATCGGTATAAAATTTCAATTATAAAACAATATAATATGGTAAAGTATGTAATTAATGACTTATTTTATATTCATTGGTTAAAATTGTGATTCTTGAGTCCGTCGATTGTAGAATTATATATCCAAAATGAAAGTACTTAATTACAGTATATAAAATGAAAGCATTGGTATTCAACATATTTATCAGAATTCCCCAATTATCTTCGGTACTAAATTAAAGATTTTAATTGTTTGGATCCATAATAAATTGAAAATGGATGGAATATTTTTTGAAATGATGCTTTTTTTATTTATTACCATTGGAAATTGAGAATGAACGGATTTTGCGAGAAAAATAGTCCAATTTGTCTTTATTTATTTAATCAATCCAAAATTATATATCGGTACTAAACAAAGAATTAAATTGTTTAATGGAACTTTTTACCTTTTTTACATCCGCAATAAATTGAAATATTTTCCGGAATGCTGCTTTTTTTCGTATATAATTGAAATTAAAGACTTCGCAAATCACCGTTGAATATTGCGATTGAACTTTTCTTCGGATTTTGCAAGAAAAACAGTCCGATTTGTCTTTATTCATTTAATCAATCCAACATTATCTTCGGTAATAAATTAAGAGTTAAATTGTTTCAATTAAAATTTAATTAATATTTCTCGGAATGATAATTGAAATTAAAAAATTCCCAACTCACCGTTAAACATTGAGAATAACCTTTTCAACAGATTTGGATAGAAAATAGTCTAATTTGTCTTAATTAATTAAAGATTTAAATTGTTAATGAAACTATTCAACTCTTTTACATCCCCAATAAATTGAAATATTTACCAGAATGCTCCGTTTTTATTATATAATTAAATTTAAAAAACAATTCACCGTTGAATGTTGAGGATAAACTTTTCAACGGATTTTGCAAGAAAAATCATTATTAATTCACAATAACGATTATTAAATATTTTTACATCCCTAATAAATTGGAATATTTCTTGGAATGCTGCTTTTTTTATTATATAATTGAAATTAAAACATTTACTAATTCACCGTTGAATATTGAGTCTTTATCGAAATGAATTTTTGTCTTTCGTACTAAATTTTTATAATAATATTTCAGGGCGGCAGAGATTCCTGTCAGGGTGACTCCGGGGGTCCATTGACTATGAAGGTGGATGGCAGGAATACCCTAATCGGCTTGGTATCATGGGGTATCGGATGCGGTAGGGAGCACTTACCCGGAGTGTACACCAACATTCAAAAGTTCGTTCCGTGGATCGACAAAGTGATGAACTGAACTGTAAAGCGAGCTGCCATTATATTTAAATCACACACTGTGATAATTAATAATATAAACTACATTATTGTGATTCCAAACGTGACGTGGAAAAGTGCCTTAAATCGTGCAAGTGCTTAGTGACGGGTATTTATTTGAAGACTTATAATAAATTAAATTAAATTAACAAGGTGAAATGTATGTATGGAATTTATGAAGCGATGATTCATCTTCGTTATAAGAATGTTTTTAAACTCGGTTGGAAATCGAACCAGTTCTCCTGGGATATAAAACGGTGATCCGATGAGTCGATTTGCCTTCCATTTGCTCTCCAGACGAGCTCGGGTCATTACATTATGACCCGGACACACTTGCAATAAATATATATATTTTATTATTTAACTTTCACACACCAATTATTTTATTTATACATTTACTGAATGTGAATTTTCACAAAATACATATAACTATATAAAAATTGTATTGTTTTCTTTCATTCACGACCTATTTTATTTATTTTGGCCATGTCAAACTCATCTGTTTGGTCCGCCATTTTAATATTTAAACAACCACTTGTATGGCCTGCTAATATATCATTGGTATCGATAATAATCCCTTATTATTTAACTTAAATAATGTAAAAAAAAAGAGCATAATGGATAGTATTTTTCTTTAAAATTAGACAGTTGTCAGTCTTTTATGTGTCGGATTATCGAGAATATATTGTATTCAATATAATATTGTAATGAGAGTGTGTGCGTGTGGTGCGTATGTATGTACACCAACACTACTAGTCTATTCTTACACACACGACTCACTAGCATTCTCTTTCCTTATCGAGTGCAATGAAGAAATATAAACTACAAGTATGTATATTTTTTTTCATATGTGACTACTTGAGACTAAACACAGTTTTTATCATAAACTATGGTAAGTTTACTAACCCTTACGCGTGTTTAAAGTTTGACATTTGCACTACAAACATAATTGAGGTGACCATCTTTTTAGTGAATTATATATAATATTTTTTATTAGTAACTAATTATATTCTACTACTCATTGTTTCTTATATTTGTAGAGTAACTGTAAAAATTGACACATACTTAAATCACAATCAGGAGTTGCGGTAAGTTATAGAAGAATGTCTTAATAAAAAAATAAATTCTCTTTTTACTTTTGTCGCGACAGCTGGACAGCGCATAAATGTATTCAAGTCTAGCTGGCCATATAATGTCTCGGTGAATAACCGCGGCGACGAAGCACACAATTGTCACAACACTTCAGCCTCGGACTGGGAAGGGGGTACTGCAGCGGCTACTGGACAGCGCATAAATGTATGCATGTGCAGCTGGCCGCTTACACCATACGAGACTCATTTTAACTCATGCGCATCCGAGGATTGTTCTTCTGTATGGCGCGCTCGGGCAGAGCAGACGTCGGCTGACGTCCGCTCCCATCTTGTACACTTAGCCTAATAAAGACACTGGCAAGTGACTCCGCCTATTATTACAACAACCACTCCTGCACTGACCTCCAACACCCCATGGGGCAACTGCCGCCCTAAACTTTCATATCAAACTTTAAACAACTTAACCAACGGCCGTGATTAGTCACATCGCAAAACTATAATACAATTATATTATTACAATATCACTAATTATTGGTGAGATATCGATAGATAGTTATTATTTTAAAAAGTTTGAGAATCTTGCGTATTTGCTTAATAGGTGATTGACCGTCTGATTTGAATAGGTAAACAATGTACGGTACAGCGTAATTTCAACCAAAATGCACTAACATATTGCATGAAGTAAACAATACCTTGTTGACGGATTCAAAATTGAATTGTTTTTATTATTCTTTAATGACAATATATATTCACACATTAATAAAACCGAAGATTCTCAAGCTGACATAATAATTTTTTTTACACACAAAAATGTTTAGGCCCGTTTTTTTATATTTTTTTTATAATCGTACTGACATTACATAATGAAGATAAAAAGATTTAAGTTTCAATTATAATGTTATATACACTTAAACACCGAGCAACGTAACTCGAGAGTTATCAGTTGTTTTTCATGCAATTGCACAATTTGATATTGAACTGCGCGCGCATGCTTTCATATATTTCCACTCGTTGACAGTTCACCGTCAATATATGTCACATTTATTTTATTTTATTTCTTTATTTATCATTTCAAAAAGGTATGTATTATGGTCCATTTCACGAATATGTAGAGTGAGTTAGTTAATAGTAATAATATAATATTTATAGACCGTGTGTTCATGTGTTTTGTTGTCATGTCGGATGTAGAACCTGATTTGCGGTGGCGGTCAAGTACCGAAGCCTCCAAGGTCTTCTTCCTTTGCACATCAGGTGAACCCATTTGAACCAGCATATATAAATAACCCCCAACAATCTATTACTACAATGATGATAATAATAACGGTGACAAACCCGCAGCGAAAGTCTAACTAATCTAACCTAACATAACCTAAAACATTCAACATACCAATAATTATATTATGTATGGCAACAAAACACCACTATTTATTTATTAGTAATGCTTTCAAACAAATATTTCTGTGCTGTATTGTTTGTGTGCATTCTTAGATAACATTATTCCCAAATAAAGATTTCAGATATGCATTTTTTTTGTTCTTTCGTCGAATACACGAGGATTTCAGGGATTCTCAATATGTGTTGTTCAGTTATAGTCATCACAATATATTTTAAAGTATCAAATTATTCAATACTGGCAACACCGAATTATTAATTTATGTATTGTTAACTTATTAATTAACACTTGTTATTTATAAAAACTACAAGATTTATTTATTTTATTAGGGGGTGTATGGGGACGACGTTGGAAAAAATCGCTGGTTAATTTCAAAATAGTCTCATTCAGTCGCATATGAAAAAAACATTTTTTAACCCCCCCCTTGTCACAATTTATTGAAATAATAATACTGTATATATATATATATATATATATATATTAACGGGTTGATTAGAGACAGTAGTTGTATTTAAAAAAAAGGTTACAATAATATATTCGGTGGGGTGAATAGAGACAGTGTTTTTTTATAATAGTGATGGTAATAATGTCAACGGGGTGAATAGAGACACGAGTATTAATTATTATTTTGTATAAGATTTTACTATGAATATGTATTATTTTTAGATAAAACTTGTCTCTAATTATTTCCAAATAAATAAATTCGATTATATTATTATCATATTGGGGTGAATGGAGACATATTTACATAATATATTAATTAATAATAATACCAACGGGGTGTATAGAGACAAGAGTATTAATTATTATTTTGTATAAGATTTTAATAATATGAATATGTATAATTTTAAGATCAAATTTGTCTCTAATAATCTCCAAATAAATAAATTCGATTATATAATTATCATATTGGGGTGAATAGAGACAGTGTTTTTGATGATGATAATAATAATACCAGCGGGGTGAATAGAGACAAGAGTATTAATTATTATTATTTTGTATAAGATTTTTATACAAAACTTGTCTCTAATAATCTCCAAATAAATAAATTGTATATTATTATCGATTGGGGTGAATGGAGACACATGTATATAATATATTAATTAGTAATAATACCAACGGGGTGAATAGAGACAGTTTTAGAAATTTAAAAAACAATATTACAATGGGTTGAATGGTGACACTGTTTCCAATGAGGAATTGTATCTTAAAATGAATGATTAATTAAATGTTAATATGAGACCTAGTCCCGATTCACCCCATGACTAATGAAGTCACATATTTGTACAAGTAGAAGACCGGAACACAGTTTTGGAAGCCCATTTCGCTTGTCACTTCCATTTCCTTCTGCGGTGGAAACAACAGTTAGTTCAGTCGATCCGAAGACGTCCGGTGGACAAGACGTTGAACCGAGTACACCTGCTTACGATAACCACAACTAACGCGCTACAAATTGAGTGCATTATGTGATAAAAATACACCATCGGAAAAAAAACACTATTTATTTACGCGGAAACAAGTGAGTACTGTCAGATCATTCAAATATGGAACGCGTCCACGTCGATGCATAAATAGCTTTAATATTGAAAACAAATCGCAGTTTTATGTGCTTTTAATATCGAAATATATTCTCGATTAGTCACCGCCATTAAAATAATACACATTTTGAAAGAATATTATGAAATTGTCCACGGAACGAAATGCAATGGAAAGTTGGATTTAAAAGCGAAATTTTTTATTAACTCGTTTATACAGCTTCTTAAAATATGTATGCGTATTTTCAAATATGGAATTGTGGGGTGAATCGAGACGTTTTTCACATATATTTATTTAAACTTATATTTTTTATAGTAAGTTTAAAATTTACACTCCCCCAAATAAATTAATTTATAATAAAATTATTTAAATATCAAAATGGGGTGACTAGAGACATGAGAGTATTTATCACATTTTTAAAAATATATTTTTTATCGTGAATTGGAGTGAATGGAGACACGAGTTTTAGTTATTTTTAATATGAATTTGTATAATTTAAAGATTTGTCTCTAATAATCTCCAAATAAATAGATCCTCAATTAATATCAATTGGGGTGAATAGAGACACTGTGAGTGACAGAATTGGTATGATTTATTAGCTAAAATTATAGATTTGTCTCTAATCACCCCCCAAATAAATAAAAAAATTGTCTACTAAAATCAATTGGGGTGAATAGAGACGGTGTTTTTTAAATAATAGTGATGATAATATCAACGGGGTGAATAGAGACACGAGTATTAATTATTAGTTTGTATAAGATTTAAATATGAATATGTAAAATTTTTAGATCAAATTTGTCTCTAATAATCTCCAAATAAATAAATTCGATTATATTATAATCATATTGGGGTGAATAGAGACAGTGTTTTTGATGATGATAATAATAATACCAACGGGGTGAATAGAGACACGAGTATTAATATTATTTTGTATATGATTTTAATATGAATATGTATAAATTTAAGATCAAATCTGTCTCTAATAATCTTTAAATCAATAAATTATATCTTATTAATTGGGGTGAATAGAGACATGTTTTTATTTAAAGTGAATCGTTGTTAATAATTATAATTTTATGGGGTGAATAGAGACACGAGTATTAATTAGTTTGGGTATGTATAAGATTTTAATATGAATTTGTATTATTTTATGGTAAAATTTGTCGCTATTAATCTCCAATAAAATAAATCGTCAATTATTATCAATTGGGGTGAATGGAGACATCAATTTTTTAAAGTGATTTGTGGTTAAAATAATTTATTTATACATATTATTATATCATACTGCAGTACCACTAGAGCATTACGGGGGATCCCAAGTCGCAGTGATGATAATGCAGCACTCGTATAATGATTATAAATTGATGATGTCAAATGGGGTGAATAGAGACACATTTAATAATTTTTAATAATTCAAATCCATACAATACAAGGCATTTATGGCAGACGAGTTTGACAGAGACTCTACTGCATGGTCCGCCATCTTGATATGTATACATCCAGTTGTATGGCCTGCTAATATATCGATGGTATCGATCCATATAGGGTATACATTGTATTTTATTTGTAAGTGTGCAATATTGTATGGAGACTATTGAGTCTCGCCTGACGGAAGAGACTCTTTTAATGCTATTATTTCACCTTTACGGATATAATACACCTTATATGGCGTATTAAAAACATTGATTGGTTATTGGACTCACTATTAACGATATCTAGATGCGGTTTTGCGAGTTATACACCTCAGTTATATATATATAAATGTGCTGTAGACAGAACCGAGCTGGTTGCTTTATACCGTTACAGGCGAGCAAACCGACTCGGCCAGGGTCAATGACATCACAACACACACACTTACAAACGCAATTATATCAATAATAAACACATTAATGTATTGCCAATGAGAAACACTTGAAATTGTGGAGTTTTCGTGAAAAAGAACGGTTAAATTATGACCATTTTTGGGGGTTTAACCACGCGTTGAATGCACCGTACGTGTGAGAAACGACAGCCACTATAAACAATACTAGGGTAATTTTAATTGAAATTATCAATTTTTTAATTTTCTACTAGGTTTTTTAATATGACGGTAATAAGTTGTTTATTTTTTCATTCAGAACATGTGTGAATTTTCAATGTAAATTATAAATAAAATAATTTAATACGGTTTTCATATGATGGCAACACTCATCACAATATTTAAAAAGCGAATTTCACAAAAAATACTGTTTTTTTAGAATTGTCATTTATTATGCATTATTAAATATTATTATCATTAAAATACAATAAAATATGTATTAATTGTAGTAAAATATTATTCTTCCATAACACTAATTGTTAAATTGGTAACACTGATTGTTAATGGATCCGTACAGACAGACATACAACATACACACACATTGCCATTAGTAAAATCAGAAGCATTATTTATTTTTCTAATAAGGGTATTATTAGCAATTTGATCAGTAAAATGCATTCCCGCCTTAAAACACACGTGATTTTTGACTTTTAACACTGTATATAATCAATTACTAAATTATTCAATATATATTTATAAAAACTTGTCCCTTTTCACCCCATTCCATGGTAGATTAATAAAATATAATTTTTATATTGCGATTATACAAAATGTATTAATTATGATTAAATTATTAAATAAAATATTCTCCTTCCACCTGGTAACACTGATGGTTGAGGGATCCGTACAGACAGACATAAAACATACACATACATTGCCATTAGTAAAACCAGAAGCATTATTTATTTTTCTAATAAGGGTATTATTAGCAATTTGATCAGTAAAAAGCATTCCCGCCTTAAAAACACACGTGATTTTTGTCTTTTTGATTGTATATATATATATATATATATATATATATATATATATATAAATATATATATAAATATATATATAAATATATATATATATATATATATAAATATATATATATATATATATATATATATATATATATATATATATATATATATATATATATATATATATGCGATTATACAAAATGTCTTCTTAATAAATATTGAAAAGATTTAATAATTTTCAAGATATTGTTTGTAGTGTTGACGTAAATACTTTAATAATATTTAAAAAAAAATTTGGTCACTATAAATAATTATTGAAAGTTTTCGCTGTCACACCGTTTGAGTCATGGTCCGCCCAAATGTTTACAGTAGCAATACCAAATTATTAAAACCCTTATTAGAGTCGTAAATAAATGATTTGTAATATGTATTTAAATTAAATACGGTATGTATGGATGCACGTCGGTGTTGCCATTAATTTATAGGGGCGGAATATTTTGACAGTGTGTGTGTATTGAGATGATGTGATGTCAAGTAACGGACTTCTTCCTGCGGTGGCAAATAGCGGAAATGTTACAGGTTCGCATCCGTCGGTCGTCCAATTGACAGTGTTGGTGTTTTTATTACAGAAGATGCAGCAATCTTGAGACAGTTCAGGGGTTGAGTGCGCAAGATGGAGACGCAAAGATTGATGTCTTCCTCGGATAGATGGACTACTGCGACCAGCGCCAAGGACAAGGGCCTCAAGACTGACAAGGCCAAGGGTCTGGTCTCCGCTGTGGGGAACTACTTCTTCGGCAGGACTAAGACTAATAATACCAGGAACACTCCTGGATGCGATAAACTATTGATGTTGTGCCAGACAGTGTTTGTGATCGTAGTATTAGTGCATAGCTCGGCTGCGAACCCGGTACTCCCCACTAGGCAGCATCATCCCCAGGTTTTCAGCTGTAAGTACAACATTCATTATCTAACAACAAATTGCCATACTTATTTTTTTAAACCAACCCGTATTTATCGTTAAACGAATACATTTCCACACAAATCTAAACACATTTTTTTTATACATTCCACGCCTTGCTTATAAAACATTTTTTAAGAATATTAAAAATATTGCATTTATTGTGACTTTTCAATTAACCATAGATATGAAACATTATTTTAAAATAGATTTATATAATTTTTATTTTAAATTAACCCCTATTTATCGTTAAACGAATACATTTCCACACAAATCTATACACATTTTTTATACATTCCACGCGTTTCTTTTAAAATATTTTTAAATAATATTAAAAATATCGTATTAAATGTAATTTTTTAAATAATAATAGATATAAAACATTCTTTAAGAGTATGAAAATATAATTTTTATATTAAATTAACCCATATTTATCGTATGATGATTAAATTTCCACAAAAATCCATACACATTTTTTATACATTCCACGCGCTTCTCATAACACATTTTTAAAGAATGTTAAAAATGATGTATTAAATGTAATTTTTTAAATAATAATATTTATAAAACATTCTTTAAGAGTATGAAAAAATAATTTTTATATTAAATTAACCCATATTTATCGTTTAATGATTAAATTTCCACACAAATCTATACACATTTTTTTTATACATTCCACGCGCTTCTTATAAAACATTTTTAAAGAATGTTAAAAATATCCCATTTATTTTGACTTTTCAATTAACCATAGATATAACACATTACTTAAGAATAGATTTATATTATGTTTTTATATTAAATTAACCCATATTTATCGTATGACGATTAAATTTCCACAAAAATCCATACACATTTTTTTATACATTGAACGCCTTCCTTATAAAATATTTTTAAATAATATTAAAAAAATATCGTATTAAATGTGATGTTTTAAATTAACCATAGATATAACACATTCTCCAAAAATATATAAACATAATTTTTATTTTAAATTGACCCCTATTTATCGTTTAATGATTAAATTTCCACACGAATCCACGCATATTTTTTAATACATTTAATAATCACTCTTAATATTATTAAAAATGTAAAATATCAATTTAATAATTATAAATATTATACATTATTCTAAAATATATAAGTATAATTTTTATTTTAAGTTTACCCGTATTTATCGATAAATCATTAAATTTACTTATAAATTCATGTATTTAATAGGGCATTCGTTTCTTTTGGAATAAATCTCTAAAAATCTTTAAACAAATGACGTTTTATTGTAATTTTTATTATAATCAATTATTTGACAATATATTGGTATACTTTTTTATTTGAATTAAACTTGTATTTATTGTTAAATTTTCTTTTAAATGCATGCGTATTTTTATCATCAGTCCCTGTGTATGTTTTTTTTTAATTATTTTTTTTACTGTGTCTGTTAAAAAAAATAATTATGTTATATGAGTTTATTATCTATGAATATATAAATATAGTTTTTATTTTTTTATTTAATCATATTTATCGTTTTATATAAGTACATATGAATATAAATCTATCCACGCGTGGTTTTTAATTTCGTCGGCGTTAATTCAGATAAATGTATTGTTTTACCTATGAAATCTATCATAATGCTGTTTTTTATTAATTGTTGATTAATTTTAATTTAATTTAAATTTATTTTACATTACAATAATCGAGTTATTCATACATTGACCCGGTAACACGGTATTGTTGGCACAAAAGGACGTGTAGGTGTCCCGTTGACCCGGTGACTCCTTTCTCCATACAAAGTACAGTCGGCGACATTAATATTTTTAAATAACCACGACACATAATAATAATAAAACAATTAGCGCGTATTTGGATTGAAACGTATTTGAATTTATAATTGATTATCGATTGATATTATTGTCGATGAGTGTATTTGGGTACAGTTAGTTCATGTGTCATGCGCTTTCGCCCACACAGATCGTTTGAATTCCGCACTTTTCATATTATAAACGGCTTCGATCGATCGTTTATTGTGTATAATAATATACATTAGGTCGTTCCATAAGTATTGCGTTAGAAATAATATTATTATTTTAAATATTTTAGACACGGCCATACATTTTCACAATAAAACTATGTAATCGAATAATCTTTAACGTCTTTTAGTATTAAAAATATAATATCACCTAAATTATTCATTATCAATCCACATGCTAGTTTTCAGTATTGGAGCACTGCACGGGTTACTTTAATAAAATTGCTTTTTTATTGTGTATTTTTCGGGGAAAAAAAATTATACCAATTATTAAGTATAAGCCATCTTGATATTTAAACATCCAGTTCTATGGACTGCTGATTTATCGATGATATCGACTGACAGCGGCTTATTATTATTAGCCAAAAGATATATCACATACATACACTCTTGTCAAAATCTGTTCTTGCTCTGTTAATTTTGAAATGCACTTGTTCGCTTTTCGTTTGATCTAGTTACGAGTCTCTATATTGACGCGATTTTTAAATGTTCTCTGATTGGTGGTCTATCAACCCGTGCATTGCTCCAGTACTAAATAATATTTTTGTACAATTACCAAATAATTAATGCTCAATTGAAAATAAATATAATTTTTCAATTTATCCATTTAATTATAAGTTAACGTTATACAACTGGATGTATAAATATGAAGATGGCGTACCAAGCAGACGAGTCTGAGTCAGACAATTAGGGTTGCCTCTGTCAGACTCGTCTGCTTGGTCGGCCATCGTGATATTTAAACATCCTGCTAAGAATACATCGATATAATACAAAATAACCCGTGCATTTATACAACAATATGTATGAATTTTGCTTTAATAAAAAATATATTGCATGCAATAATTATTAAATAATATTTTTTTCATTATTTCCCATTTATTAAACATGTCTTTAATTTATTAAAATCGAGTTATATATATATATATATATTATCGTGATAATAATTATTTATTAAAAAATAAAATAGTCCGCAATAATCAACGCGTGGGTCGATATAAAACCCGAACGTAATAATTATTAATTTAAATTTTTATACATAGATATTTAAATAAATTAGTTTTTTTAATCAAATTCATGTCAGGACACATTGAAACGAGTAACAGAAGCACAAAATTTGGAGTTACAGTTATCCGGTAGTGAAAAGGAGTGCCAAAAGTAGGGCGAAGGTAAATTCTATACAACAACGCGACAAAAAGAATAATAAATCATTATATATGAATATTTTATTTGAATTTAGAATATATTTTATCCAAGCGTCATCGACACATTCATTTGTTTATTGTAAAAAAAAAATATGTATTTATTTATTACTAGGGTATGTTTAATTGAAATTTTCGATTTGTTAAGGTTTTTTTGTGTTCTGCTTAAAAAATTAAATAATTGAATACGGTTTTCATATGATGACAACACTCACAATATTTAAAAGGCGAGTTTCTTTTCCAATAAATACTGTTTTTTTGAGAATTGTCATTTATTATGCATTATTAAATATCTCTAATATTGTTTTGAAATTATATAAATATTATTATAATTAAAATAGCCGTTTGGAGATTTTAGATATGTATTAATTGTAGTAAAATAAGTATATGAAATATTATTCTTCCATCTGGTAACACTGATGGTTGAAAGACCCGTACATACACACATCTTAGACAATTATATATATTATATTATACAGGGTGGAGTTTATTTAAAAAATGTATGTGGAACGAGTTTAGCTACTGATATAGTTGAGTAGTATTCATTAGTGAGTTGTGATAGTATCGGTGCGTATATGAATAGAGCTTGGATGCATTAGTGTACACGCGTACGCACCGCACGCACACACTCTCATTACACTATTATATTGAATACGGGCGTAACTGTTAAATTATTTAATTACTGTACATTCTCGATCAAATACTCGGATTTTTTTTTTACATTATATTGTGTAAAAGTGCCGCTACCATTTTGAATGCGTGCCATCTTGGTTATGTGACGTTTAGATCAGTTTCGCTTTAAGCATTGTAGAAATGTATCCGCTGAGTAGCAATAATGAAACGATTATTTTCATGAGTACAAAATAATGTACCGAGAAAACGAAATTTCAAGTGTATTTTTTTAAATTTATATATCCAGGGGGATTAAGTGACTCCCTTTAGCCCCCCTCCCCCTCCTGCAGGCGCCTACGATTATTATTTTCAATAAATAATTTTACTATTTTCATTCTTTTATATATGAGCATTGTCATAACAATGTTTTTTTTTTATTTTATTATTTTTTACATTTTAACCGTAAAAATTTCGGCGCACTGTGGTTCTTGGATAGTGTGAAAATGAAAATTTATTTTATGAATAATTTTATAGTGTTGCCATATCATTTTGACAGTTTGTATGTATGTAATATTAAATACAATACACAGCGAGCGTTTGTCTGGCGAGTGTGCGCGCGATTTTCGCATACTTTTCAACAAACGATCGCGTTTTATTTATTATTCGATTAATATATTTAACAATATTATGTAGTACATAGCGAGGCCATTAGATGCTTGTACATAATACATAATAATATTGGATGGATCGCCTTGGCAATGAACCTTGTTACATCATCGTATTGAACCGTTATCTGACTGACCCACATAACTAAGACCGGCTCCTCTTTGCGACGACAACCAAATACCGAATACTTCACATTATTATTAATTAAATATTGTATAACTTATGTAATAATAACCTGTTTGTAACCACTACCGTTTTAGTTACACTTGTTAAAACGACCGGATTCTTCACATACGGTACTTTTGAATATATTTTTTTGATGTTCTGCTTGGGTTTTTTTTAACAGGACGGTAATAAGTTGTTCATTTTTTCATTCAGAACATGTTTGAATTTTTAATGTAAATTATAAATAAAATAATTTAATACGATTTCGATACGATGGCAACACTCATCACAATATTTAAAAAGCGAATTTCACAAAAAATACTGTTTTTTTAGAATTGTCATTTATTATGCATTATTAAATATTGTTATTATTAAAATGACCGTTTGGAGATTTTAGATATGTATTAATTGTAGTAAAATAATTATATCATATATTATTCTTCCATCTGGTAACACTGATTGTTGATGGATCCGTACAGACAGACATACAACATACACATATATTGCCACTAGTAAAACCAGAAGCATTATTTATTTTTATAATAAGGGTATTATTACAAAATTACAAAGGGGATCCGTACATATAACATACACACACCTTAGAATATATATATCTATATATAAATATATATATATATATATATATATATATATATATATATATATTTAGCTTCATATGGGACAAACTTTTTAACAAACATAATTAAAACTAAAGTATAATTTATGATAATGGATAAAATATTTTTTAATCACACATTTAAACAATACTCTTATATGTAAGAATATAAACATATTATTTATTATAAAGATTTTTATAAATATCAAATAAAATTTTATGTAAAAAATATAGTAAAGTAATTTGTTATGGGACAAATTTTAAATGGTTACAATAAAATGGAAACAATTGAAATTAATAATAAAAACGATATTTATTTATTTATTAATCACACATACATCAAATTTTATACTAAAAATATAAATATTTAACATGTCCCATATGAAATTACCGCGCGCGCGATACTTAAAGTATGAAAATTACGGCAACTTAATATGGGACAGATTTTAAATGATTAAAATAATAAAACAAAAAATATTTGATAGTAAAAATGTTGTTATAATAAAAGTGATATAATGTATAAAATATTTTTTTGATCTCAAATATATATTATATTTTTATATGTAATATACAAATGTTAAACATGTCCCGAATGAAATTACCGCATGCGTCATACTTAAAGTATGAGATTTTCATATGGGACAAATTTTATTTATATTTAAGTAAAAAAAAAATAAGTGATAAAAAATTTAACGGTTAAAGACTGTATTTATGAATTGTTTAAAATTGAGTAGTAGAACTGTTAAATTGTGTGTTTACTAATCACGGAACTTGATAAGTGACAAATATTTCTCAGAACGGATTTGGGTTGAAAAAATGTGGGACAAGAATTAGTCATTTGACTTTCCCATAATTATTAAAAGTCGTGGGGAATTTTAGAAAGCATATTTAGATGATTCATATTTGTATGTTACAGTATCGCCCCTGGCAAGGAATATAAGACATCTTCCTTGTGTGTCGAGAAGAACGAAGGAGACTGGAGTGTGTATGTTTGCGATAGATTGTAGAAATGCCAACGGAACTCACCTGGGAACTTGCATAGACAGGTTCTACTTTGGATCCTGCTGCAAGATTGAAGAACCTCTTCACGACAATCACATAGAAGATAACACAATCTCCGAACCACACATTGACAAAATACCACAAAAGCCTACAATCCTAGAAAACGACATCATCACAAAACCAGAACCGGCTCAAACTTCAAAAACAACAACTAAGAAACCTCCAACAACTCCACAGAGAATCACAACAAGAAAACCAACAACAACAACAACCCAAAAGACCACCACCACTACCAAATCGCCACTGAACATCACAAAAACCGTGACAAAACCTTCAACCATCACAAACATAAAGTTAACACCGGTTAAAACAACAACTCAAGTGACCAAAAAACCCACAACCCCAGATATCATAAAGAAAACCAACATCACAAAATACACCACGATAACGCAAAAACCACAAACGACAGCATTTAAACCGGTGACTTTACAATCAACAACATATAGACCTTTCTACGCAGGTACAAGACCCACAACTACAAAACCTGTAACTTCAACCCAAGGAACTGTGTACATCAATAACCAAGCTTACAATGTAACCAGAACATCTCCAAGCACGACAACTACAGAAATGCCATACAAGATTTCAACATTTCAGAGTGTTCAATCTGGACAAGAGACGAAACCAACTCCAAGACCTTTAACTAATAGGCCTTTTGTTATAAGTGTAACTACGAAGAAGCCAACTTCGCCATATGCTGATCTTCCTTTCGGGACAAGGCTTCCTTCTTCAAGTCCGTCGCCCAATACCACAACGCCAAGACCTTCAACTACTACTCAATCAACAGTTAAACCGACCCCGACTAAACTAGATACAACAAGACCTTTCTTAAGACCGCAAAACTCAACTTTATCTAATCGCAGACCAACAACTACGACTACTACAAAACCAACAGTTAGCATAGCAGTTAAGAAACCCAGCGTTTCCACTGAGAAGCCTATTATAATTGAGAGCACACAAAAACCCACAACGATGATATTCAAACCATCATTGACTGGAAAACCAACACAAACTACTATTAGACAAAATGCAACAGTAACTGCATCCGTACAACCCTCAACTGTATATCAAAGACCGGCAAATACAACTACAAGTCATAGACCAGCATACACAACAACAACGAGTCAAAGACCAACGAACACAACCACAAGTCAAAAACCCACTTCAACAGTGAATAGAAGACCAGTGACACCAGTCACACCAAAACCAACTACAACAACAACGCAAAAACCCACAAATAAAATACCCCAAGATACCACAGTAAAAATCCCAGCACCGACTAAGGGTTCTACTCCAAAACCCAGCACAACTAGTAAAAAACCTAATGTGACATCTCCAAAGCCTGCAACAGCTTCCACGATAAGTGTTGTAACTAATGATTTCAAAGTTACTTCCACTAAAAAACCGACAACATTAGATGATAAACCTACGACTACTACTGAATCTATTGGTCTTGTGACTTGGACTAGTATCGTTGGTCCTTCGAAAAATACTTCCACGTCTGTTCCAGTCTCATCAACGACAATAATTGGATCTTGTTACCGACAGTGGCTGGTAATTTAACAGGACCAACCATGCAGCCTTCAAATACAATTGCACCACCCAAAAAGCCCATCTCTGCTCAGGAAACTTCAACTAAACCTGTATTTACAGTCCAAGTTACCACGAGACCCTTAACGACCACCGAACAAGCAGATTCTGAATTTACAACATACATGTCCATATCAGGCGGTTCTACCACTGAAAAGTCTTCTCCGGCTCCTAGTAACGCAACAACGACCACTACACCAGCTCCTAGTAACACAACTACAACTACTTCAGTAGCTTCTAGCAATACTACGACAACGCTGACTACAGTTTCCAGTAGCACGACAACGCCTTCACCAGTTTCAAGTAACACCACGATGTCTCCGTCATCTACAACCACAACAGCTTCAAACTCTTCAACTCTTGCAGCGAATGTGAGTTCCACCACAGCCTCTCCGGGAGTTTTTAATGCAACTACAATCTCTGAAGGTAATTTAATGTGTATGAATTTTATGATTTTGTCCTAATTAGGAATACTGCTTTTCTAATGACTTTATGAATTATTTTCAGCAACTCCTACAAATTTAACCACCGCAGTGCCCGATGAGGACTCCACAGAGAAGTCTACTGTGTCTCCAATAGAGATGGTGACTTCTAACTTGATGACTTCAGTATCCACGGAATCACTCAACATGTCCGACTTTAGAGACGGTAAGATAATATCAATAAAGCGTTAGATTTCACGGTCATTGAATGGGTCGACATACCAAGGACCTTGTATGCTCGCCCTAACCCTGCCGTGACTCGGGAGCATACGTTCTCAAAGTATGAGGAAATAAATATACACCGTGGGAATTAATACTATAGATATCGTAGGCGACATTGAAATAATACAAGTCAGAGGTTATTAATATAAATTATATAAATAATAATAATAAATTAAAGGTCACCGCGGTTTCGATTTGATTGATTTTCAATTGTTAAACCTTGAATGTATTTAAAAATAGAAATATATTGATTCTGGGAATTTCAATGTATTTATATTTATTGGACTTTATAATTTGTTTTGTCATTTTTATAAATTTTGACTATTACAGCGTAACAATAGCGCATAGACAAACAAATTATTATGTCTCGTTTAGGCTCGTCTGCTTGGTTCGCCATCTTGATATTTATACATGCAGTTGCCTGTTAATATCGGTGGTAATGATAGAACGCGAATTCCATTCGTAGTGAAAAATCAATGAGAAAATATTATTGCTAGCAAATTGCGCGTGCACAGGAGTTTTCATATATTTCCATCCGTTGACAGTTCGCTGCGAATTTATTTCGCGTTCTGCTTGACCAGATGCTTTATATGATATATAGATGAACCTAGTCCATTATCGGTCCTTTAATATTCTAATTTTATAAATATAAATTGAGCACCACTGACATGTTTACGGTATGCGTTTAACCTAAAATTATGTGACTTTTTGTCAATAAAAGCATAATATTCCCACGCGATTATAAATACATATGTTGAAAAGGCCTGTGTTAATAAAGATTCTCTTAAGACAATGGAGTCGCCTTAGAAACAGTGTGTCGGTCTCCTTCAAGCGGTCATCACAGATACGATCCTAACCTCAAACATAACCTCAAATATGCTAATGTTGAATTCGACCCTTTTGCTGTTGGCAGTTTGCGGTAGGCGGCTTTGGCCTGAGGCAAGAGTTGTGGGCGGGGCCAGAGCACCATTCGGGCGGTGGCCCTGGCAGGTGTCCCTAAGACAGTGGAGGGCCTCCACGTATCTTCACAAGTGCGGCGCCGCCCTTCTATCAGAGAGCTGGGCCATCACGGCCGCCCATTGCGTCGACAGGTCAGTACACACATAACACTCAATAAACCAACAACTAAATAACTATAATTCCAGTGTGCCTCCGTCTGATCTTCTGCTGAGGTTGGGAGAGCATGACCTGGCTAGCGAGGAAGAGCCTTATGGTTTCCAAGAGCGGAGAGTTCAAATAGTCGCATCCCATCCGCAGTTCGACCCAAGAACCTTCGAATATGATTTGGCACTACTCAGGTTTGCCATTGAATTGCATAAATTACAATTATTGTAACTCTAATCATATGTGATTGTAGATTTTACGAGCCTGTGACATTCCAGCCTAATATACTCCCAGTTTGTGTCCCTACGAATGATGAAGGCTTTGTGGGAAAAACTGCGTATGTGACAGGCTGGGGGAGACTTTACGAAGGTATTTATTTAACATCCCGAATTTTTATGGTGTCAAAGTATTGAAGGGTAAATAATTTCAATAATGGATATTTGTGTTTTTTTTTAAGATGGTCCTTTGCCGAGTGTCCTTCAGGAAGTTAGCGTTCCCGTTTTAGAGAATTCAGCTTGTGAAGGCATGTACAAGAGTGCTGGATACATAGAGCATATTCCTCATATATTCATATGTGCTGGCTGGAGGAAAGGAGGCTTCGATAGTTGTGAAGGTTTGTCTACTTTAAGTCTAATCATACTAAAGCTGAGTCGAAGAACGTACCTTAAAGTACAGTATTGAGAAAACTAACATCTATTCTTAAAATGGTTCTGTTGATGGCTCCTGACTCTTTCTTTTCAGTTTAATTGTATTATTATTAATGTAATTAATCAAAATAAAATTGTATTTAAAAAGAGCGACAGATTAAGAGATTCACCATTAAAAAAACAGATGGCGCTTATTTTCAAAAAGATTTTGTTTCAAAAATATAAGACTTATGAGGGGAAATGTGGTATTAAATGCGGTACTTTTTTTCCGCGTGCGAGTGAATGTGTCTACAAACTGTACAGTGTGTGTATGTGATTGGTAGTGGCTGAGCCTCTTTTAGTACTGCCAAATGCCATGCGTGCTCGTTGGTTCTTAGGGTATTTCTGCCAATGAGCGAAAATTAAATAAACAAATTCATCAATCAGTATCAAGTGCTCGTTTTCTTATTGGCGGTGTGTCATGTGTAGTGCTATGTTATCATAAGTTACCAACTGAAAATAGTTTTGCACTTCCACCCACTAGGTCAGCTTAAAAAATATATTAAAAAAATCCTTAGTTGGATCCTTGAGGAACCCCTGTCGATCTTGATTGAGTTTAAATCGATCTTTGGCAGATTGTAGATCAAATTTAAAAAACGCCCCTTATAATCAAAAGCTTGTATTTTAATGTATGCTTGTGAATATTTACAGGTGATTCAGGAGGGCCTATGGTTCTTCAGCGAGAAGATAAGCGATTCTTATTAGCAGGTGTCATATCCTGGGGAATCGGATGCGCAGAGCCCAACCAGCCAGGAGTTTACACTAGGATATCGGAATTCAGGGACTGGATCAATCAGATCTTACAATTCTAGTCGTGGTAGGATCGATCGGTGACACTTTTCGGGGGACATGGTGTTTGGAATCTGTACTTCCTTATTCAATAGTATTAATTTAAAATAATAAAACGACGACGGCTGATGAAGGTGCTTTACGGTGACAAAAATCAATGTCGTTCATATTTATTAATAAAAAAAATCATTGAATAATACGACATTATTTTCGGCTCACCTATTAGTTTAATTAATTAATTTCACCAGTGATTAAATGAATTTATTTATATGAGACGATTAAAGTGAAACAAGTGAATAATTAGTATTTAAGTTTATTTTTTTGTATATAAAGGTGAAAGTAGTTATAAAAAAATATACAGTATTTGTTTTAGTGTGATTGTATAATATAATATATATATTTATGATTTTAATATTTTTTTATTACTATAATACCTAAGAAATAATATCACACGCGTTGTTTCATACGTTTTGTATTCAAGCGTTACCGCCGATAAGAAGGTCAGACAATTGCATGTATAAATATTAAGATGGTGGACTAAGCAGACGAGTCGGAGTGAGACAATTAGTGTTGCTTGGTATGCTATCTTATTGTTTATCATCCAGTTGTCCGGCATTCTAATATCGGTGGTGTCGATTCAAGGCGTTTTTTCGTCTGATTCCGTTTTTTTCTTCTCCAGAAGTCTTTTTCTGACTTCGTTCGGGTCGTATCTTATCCTGTAGTTCCGCCGCCCCCTCCTCACGAGCCTTGTGGAGCTCTTTGTGGGTAGTTCCACCTTCCTGATCTTCCCCATTGTCCTGGATCCGAATTGCTGCTTCTCAGTTGTCGATGTTAATGAAGATGTCAGATGTTTTGTAAATGTCCCTTGATTTTCTAACGTTTGTGGTTTACTTATATCCATTGTTGGGATTGTGTCATTATTCACTTTAACTGTAACGTAGTCTTCCAGTTCTACCTTTTCAATACGCGCCATTTTCTTACCGTCTTCGTCTCTCGGTACTTCGTAAAATACCTGGCCGTTGCTTACGAGGGATTTTTCCACCTTCGGGGTTGTGACTTCTTGTTTTTCTTCAGAGAACCTCCAGCGATTGCTATCCGCTGGTAGGAACCCGATTATAGCCGGAAGAGTGCTGAAGTTCCTTGAGGATATTTCCGGTTCCTGTTCATTTTTGTACAGTGATCTGGCTGAAAAACTTCTCAAGGACGGATTCTGTACATACTTTTCAGTTTTCTCCAAGTTGATGGGAACAAAACTGGTCTTTTCTCCATCTTCGACTGTTTCAGCCCTGAAGTTCCTACTCTCTGAAGGGTTTCCCCTGTCTCTTATTGTGGCGAACACTTTACCTATCTCTTCAATCTGCTTCTCCTCCTTGCGCAATCTCTCCAGCCTAGAATTTGAGGGTGCGTCTCCTCCAAATTGCTCTAATTTCCCATCTAACACTTCCTCAGTAACATCATCTTCAGCCTTATAAATAAGAGACTTTGATGTTGGATTTGTTTTTTCAGTCGTTGTGGTAGTTTTTACTTGTTCAGTTGTTCTTTCATTTTCTTCCAAAGTGCCCACTGACAGTATCTGTGTTCTTTGCGTGCTCGGTTCTTCCCTCAAAGTTGTTCTTAAATTTTTTCCCAGATCTTCATCGTTTCTCCTGTTGGATTTATCTCTAACTGTGTTGGTTTCTCTATCTGATTTAAAATATGTGGAGTTTGGAGGTCCGTCTTTATGAAGATAGGCTACCGGCCAATACCTGCAATGAATATTGATCAATATATATATAT